>MU682860.1:8661-107975 GCA_026770625.1 Nicotiana glauca | reverse complement strand
GGTCAACCCAAATAACATGACCAAAAACTCATAATGCCCGTACCGAGTGCGAAATGCTGTCTTAGGGACATCAGAGGCCCGAATCCTCAGCTGGTGATAACCTGATCTCAAATCTATCTTTGAAAATACCTTCGCACCCTACAACTGGTCGAACAAATCATGAATCCTCGGCAGTGGGTACTTGTTCTTTATTGTCACCTTGTTCAGCTGCCGGTAATCAATGCACATTCTCATCGATCCATCCTTTTTCTTCACAAATAGAACTGACGCACCCCAAGGAGAAATACTAGGCCTGATGAATCCTTTCTCAAGCAAATCCTGCAACTGATCCTTTAGCTCCTTCAGCTCTGGCGAGGCCATACGCTACTGTAGAATAGAAATGGGCTGCGTGCCTAGGGCCAGATCAATACAAAAATCAATATCCCTGTCGGGCGGCATACCCGGCAGGTCTGAAGGAAAAACCTCTGGAAACTCCCGAACAATAGGAACCGAATCAATAGAAGGAACCTCCACGCTGGAATTGCGAACATACGCCAAATAAGCTAAACACCCCTTCTCGACCATGCTTGAGCCTTAACATATGAAATGATACTGCGGGTGGTATGTCTTGGTGTCCCTCTCCACTCTAATCGGGGTGAGTCTGGTAAAGCCAAGGTCACGGTCTTGGTGTGACAATCCAAGATCGCATAATACGGGGACAACCAATCCATCCCCAATATAACATCAAAATCAACCATTTCTAGAAGCAATAGATCAACATGGGTGTCAAGACCCTCAAATACTACTACACAGGATTGATGAACTCTATCGACCACTATAGAATCACCCACTGGCATGGATACATATACAGGAATGCCCAAGGCATCACTAGGCATAGCCAAGTAGGGAGCAAAATAAGACAACACGTATGAATACGTGGACCCAGGGTCAAATAACACTCAAGCATCCCTGTCACAAACCAGAATAGTACCTGTAATCACAGCATCTGATGACTCGGCCTCTGGCCTGGCTGGCAAAGCATAACAACGGGGCTGGGCCCCACCTCCCTGAATAGCATCTTTAGGGCGATCAACTACTGGCTGACCTCTGCCTCTGCCGGTCCGAGCTCTACCTCTACGGTCCCTACCTCTACCTCTATGATCCCTACCCCGCCTCTAGCTGGCTGGGCGGGCTGTGGATCACCTGCTTCCTGAATCATGGGGTGAGGACCCTGCTGCTGAGAGCTGTCCGATGCTCGAGGGCAAAACCTAACAATGTGACCTGGGTCACCACAACCATAACAAGATCTCGGCTGCTGCGACTGCTGGCCCTGTCGACCAGAATGTCCTCCCCTGAAGCTCTGAAGTAGGGGTGCACTAATAGGCTGCTGATCTGAATAATACTGCTGAGAACCTCCACTGCCTGGAGTACCATGAGAAACCTAAAGCGCAGACTGAAAGGGCCTCGGTGCCTGACCCCTACCATAAGAATCCCTACATCCAGATGAGGTACCACTGAATCTAACAGAATGATGAGGCCTCTTGTCCGACATCTGACCACCTCCCCGTGTGAGGTCCATCTCAACTCTGGGGGCCGCATTGGCCATCTCCTGAAAGGAAATATCACTACTAACTCCCATGGCTATCTGAAGACGGATCGGCTGAATCAATCCATCAATGAATCTTTGGACCCTCTCTCGGTCTGTAGGGAGTATCACAACTGCATGGCGTGCCAAATCAACAAATCTAGTCTCATACTGTGTAACTGTCATGGAGCCCTGCTGGAGGCGCTCAAAACGCCTACGAAGTGCCTCCCGCTGAGTGACGGGGAGAAACTTCTCCAAGACTAACTCCAAGAACTGATCCCATGTCAAAGCTGGAGACCCTGCTGGTCTAGATAGGCAATAATCTCTCCACCAAGTCTTGGCGGATCCTGCAAGCCTGAAGGTGCAAAAATCGACCCCGTTGGTCTCCACTATACCCATAGTCCTGAGAATCTCATGACAACTGAATAGAAAATCCTGGGGATCCTCCGATGAAGCACCGCTAAAAGTGGTGGTGAAAAGCTTGAAGAACCGATCAAGTCTCCACAAAGCATCCGAAGACATGGCCGCTCCATCACCGGCCTGAGTTGCAATACCTGTCTGAGCTGCCACTGGGGGCTGAACTACTGGAACCTGAGTCCGGGGAGCTACCTATTCTGGAGTACGCATAGCAGGAGTCTGAACCCCTCATCCAGCCTGAGAAATGGCTGGTGCCACTGGCAGCAAAACCGCCCTGGTGACACTGTCCATAAAGCCTGCCAGTCGGACTAGAGCATCCTGAAGATACGGGGTGAACATAACCCCTCCTGGGACCTGAGCTGGGCCCACTGGAGCTGCTGGGGCTGGAACCTCCTCATCATAATCAATATGAGGCTCCACCTCTGGAACTGCTGCCTGGGGCTGAGCTCTGCCCCTACCACAGCCTCTGGCACGGCCTCGGCCTCTGCCTCTACCCCTCGCGGGAGCTGTTGCTGGGTGCTCGGGCTGCTGCGCGGTAGAAGAAGACGCACGTGTTCTCGCCATCTGCGAAAGAACAGAGTAGAAGGACAATCAGTATTTGAGAAACAGATTCGCACGACAAGAAAGAACAAAAGTGAAATGTTTCCTAACTCCATAGCCTCTGGGGGATAAATACAGACGTCTCCGTACTGATCCCTCAGACTCTACTAAGTTTGTCCGTGGGTAGCGAGACCCATGCAACCTAGATCTCTGATACCAACTCTATCACGACCCGGATTTATCCCACCATCGGGCGTCGTGATGGCGTCTACTAACGTAGATAGGCCAGCCAAACATTTCACATTCACTATCCAACCTCAACAATATAATATTCTAACAATAATTAAATAAATGCGAAAGACTTTAGTTTTAACAAAACGATATAAAAAATACGGAAGTTGAAACATATCACTACCCAAAATCTGGTGTCACTAGCTCACGGACTACTATAGAATACTACAACAAGTCTGAATGAAAGAAAAATACATATGTCTGTTTCGGTACATTGAAAACAAACTGAAATAAATGAAAGGGACTTCGGCCTGCGAACGCCAGCTAGGCTGCCTTGAGAGTCCCTGGACTGAAGATAACTCCCAGATTGAAAGCGTACTGCTGCTGTCTAAAAGCTGCTCCAGGATCTGTGCACAAAGAAATGCACAGAGTGTAACATTAGCACAACCGACCCCATGTGCTGGTAAGTGCCTGGTCTAACCCCGGCGAAGCAGTGACGAGGCTAGACCGGACTATCAAATCAACCTGTACAATCCTATATACATAAATATGATAAAAGGAAAAGAAATGCCGAAATTAAACAGTTAAAAAGGGAGGGAAACATGCTGTGGGGGAGTACAATATGAGTATAAAATTTAACAGCGTAACTAAGAAAACAGGGCACCATAATAACTATCAAACAATAAGAAATTCAATAATTGCACGACATCAACCTTCGTACTTTTATTCTCATTCTCACTCAAAGCAATCGAATAAAATGCACGACATCACCCTTCGTGCTTTCCCTCACATGACTCTCATTTCATGGCATGGAATGACTCTTCGTGCAAATATAATCAAATCAGAGCACGGAATGTCCCTTCGTGAATAAACAATCAAAATATGGCACGGAATGACTCTTCGTGCAAATATAATCAAAAATAGTACGGAATGACCCTTCGTGCAAATATAATCAAAAATAGAACGGAATGACCCTTCGTGCAATATCCCTCTTCCTCACCCAAATAACAGTCATAACCAACGGGCAAGAGGAATAAACAAATAATAAGAACTATCCCGGCAAGGGCACAACACAAATAACCACTATGTCCCGGCAAGGGATCAATAACAACAACTTTCACAAACCAACGAGGGCAATACTCAATATATTCAAACCATCCCGGCAAGGGACTAATCACAACTTCTTTCAATACTTTCATCTCCTACTCAATGACATTTATCATTCGAGACAACGCTCCAAAATATTGATATTTCACAACTTATCCTCAAACTCTTCACATTTGTAGAAAAACATATTTTTAGCTTAGAAGAGTTCCAAATTGTCTCAAAAAAACAAGTACAAACGAAAATTCACGGTCATGATAGACTCTGGTGTATAGACACTCGTCACCATGCCTATACACATACTCAATGTTTAATAATTAGCAAATAATATTCTAATCCTATTCCCTCAAGCCAAAGTTAGATCAAACACTTACCTTGAACCGGTACAAAAATCACTATGAAACGATGCCCTTGCCACGAGTATCCAACTCCAAATGGCCCAAATCTATTCAATTCAATTACAAATCGTAAATAATATTGCAAACAACTGATTCCACTATTGAAATTAAAGCTAGGGCGCGAATAGGTAAAATGACCAAAACGCCCCTCCAGTTCACATCTCGGAATCGAATAATTTTCACATTTTCAAAACCTTCGTACTCGCACAAGTCTAACCATATAAAAATCTCCCAAATCGGAGGTCAAATGCCCACTCAAAATCACAATAGTTTAGTCAATGAGCTTTCACCCAATTTCTTCTATTTTTGATCCTTAATTCGAATTTAAAAGGTGGATTTAACTACTAAATGTGGAATATAACTAGAAAGGATCATAGAAATCTTACCCAATAATCTCCTCTTCAAAATCCTCTCAGAATCGCCCTTGCCCGAGCTCAAAATTGATTTTTCAAACTTATGAAATTAAACCCTCGGAATTTCCTATTTCTCCCCAGACATTTCCGCTTCTGCGGACAAGGGACCGCTTCTGCGGTCCCGCTTAAGCAGCAAAATAACCGCTTCTGCGGTTTCTCATTAAAGGGGAAAGTTCCGCTTTTGCGGACACATGACCGCTCCAGCGGTTCCGCTTATGCGGAAAATATGACTGCTTCTGCGGTCTCTGAGGGGAAGCCAAAAATTGCTTCTGCGATGAGGAAACCGCTTCTGCTGTTCCCAAACCGCTGAAGCGAAAATACCAGAAGGGAAACATACCAGCTGCAACAACTTAGAAAATTTCCCCGTTAACCGCCCGAAATCATCCCGAGGCCCCGGGGCCTCAACCAAAAGCATCAATACCACCTAATACCTTATTCGAACTTGCATCAATCCTCAAAATACCTCAAACAATATCGGAAACCCGATTAAATCAAGGATTCAAGCCTAAGAACTTCAAATTCTAACCAAATACGTTTTCGATCAAAAACCTAACCAAACCTCGTCTGAATGACCTGAAATTTTGCACACACATCCCAAATGATATGACAGAGCTACAACAACTTCCGGAATTCAAATCCAACCCTTGGATCAAAAACTCACTATCGGACCGGAAACTTCAAAAATTCAAACTTTGGCATTTCAAGCCTAAATGAGCTACGGACCTCTAAATAACATTTCGAACACGCTCCTAACCCAGAAATCACCTAACGGAGCTAACAGAACCATCAGATTTCCATTCCGAAGTCTTCTTCACACTGTTCTGTATACGGACCATTCTTTTTTCAACCTTTGCTATTTAGGTTCGAAACACGTCAAACGACATCCGATTTCGACCAAATTTCACAGAAAGCGCTTAACGCATATTTAAGACCTGTATCGGGCGTCGAAACCATAATACGAGCCCGATACCTATATTTTCTAGCTCATTTTCATTTATATTTTTCCTTAATAATTTCAGAAAATAATTTAACAGAAAAATTCTTTTACCGGGGTTCTGGACCTTGGATTTCAACTTCGGGCACATGCCTGAGTCCCATATTTTTCTATGGACCTCCCGGGACCATCACATCACGGGTCCTGGTCCGTTTACCCAAAATATTGACCAAAGTCAACTATATCAATATTAATATCATAATTCTTTAAATTTTTCACAGAATTCACATATTTTAACATAAAAAAAAAACTTTCCGGCTACGCGCCCGGACTGCGCACGCAAATCGAGGCAATTAAAAATGAGGTCTTCAAAGCCTCGAAAGCGCGGAAAAAGGGAGAAATACGGTGATGACCCTTTGGGTCGTCACGTTTGTCTTCTCCTCATTTATGATAATCATGCTCTATTTTTTAATGTACAAATAAGGATGACAATTAAGTAATATAATAGACAGCTACCAAGCTAAGGTAATTACTGAAAGTTTGATATTTGTCATTTTCTCTTTGTGCTTACCTCACTGCGCAACACCAAAAAAAAAAAAAAAAAAGAACAATTTATATGATTACGTGCTCTTATAACCAAATGAACCCATAATTTTGGTTTGATAATAGCTCTGTCTAATATTTTATTATGGTTGATATTATATTATATTAATAAAGATGAAAGGATATGATAGTACTTTTAATCGTGTTTTATGTGGTTATAATGTGTCTGGATTACCGTTTCAAAATTAATTTGTGAGTTTGCCTAAAACAGTTAAAAAATTCCTTCATTGTTATGATATTTTATGAATGTCCACATGCTTTTGTCACACCATTTAAGACACATTTAATTTAGAGATGTAAGAATAAGTGGTGATAAGTGGTAGCTGACACTGAACGCTCATAAGATTTGCTTGTCAATAAATTACAATAACACTTGGCATATGCTACTTTGGTTTTGTTTATTATTAGTACCTAGGATTATCATGCAATAGTTCTTTAAATTGAATGTCTTGCGTTGGAAAATATACTTTCATGACAGAGTTATATGGTATGCATGGTTGCCTAAAGTGATGTAACACTTTTAAATACTCTAGGGCGAGTCCCAATACAATTTGATTTATTATGCTATTAATTGAGGGTAAGATAGTGGATTCAAGTCCCAGCGCACTATAAGGGTAAGTCATCGGGTTCAAGTCTTGATGCACTATGATGATAAGAGTTAGATTTGAGTCCAAACTTATTATGGCCTAACATGCTTTTATATGGGTAAGGCATTGGGTTTAGTCCCAATGCACCATATTGATGATCTAATGATGACTAATGAAAAATAATATATTTTTCATGAAAAAGCATGAAGCTTGTCTAACTTGATTTGCTCCATTCTTGAAGTGGATGTGATAGTGATGCATAATAAATCTAAATGAAGACAAGAGGTTGACTAATGAACATGGGCGTGCTAAAGACAAAAATAATAATAGTCATCATTATGAAAATTATAAAAAGGAGAATAATAAGGGTTATCTAAATATTCCTTCAAAGGTGAAAGAATTGTGTATCAATATGGTCTGTAAATATGAGGCACGCTCAGACGATTATAGTCCTTTTTTTTTGAAAGAATGCGATTTGTGATAAGCATTGTAAATGCAGACTCATTCCTGAAATGAATGTAAAAATATATATATGATACAAATTATGCACAAGAATGTATTTATGCATGGTTGAATAAATACTACAACTCACCTCTATGGGAGGTTTGAAAGAAAGAAAGATCATGAACATTATTTTGTGGTTACACGAATATCTCATTGGTCGTGTACATGTGGTACACCGAAAATATTTTATCATGCCTTATAAAAAATTATTAAAGGCAAAATTAAAGCAAGAAAATATTTTGATTATGATGATTTTGACTATAACAATTATTATAATATAATTCTCTTAGTGAAGGAGACATTTACCATATGGATGATGAGAAAAAAGTCTTGTAGCACAAAATTAATTAAGAGCTTCGGAAGAGCTAATTTGTTATTACCAGGATAATTAAAATTGTCCATGAAATTGATATTGTAGTAAGTCTCAAAAGGAATTTTTGAGTTTTAAATATATTCTCCAAAGTGGTTGGCATATTGAGACTATATGTAACGATCCGACCAGTCGTTTTGTGTTTTGGCGCATCGCTAAGCAGTTTGGGGCCATGAGCAGCTTCACTTTAGGTATGTCTCTATGCTCGTTCGAGGACGAACGGATATTTAAGTGTGGGAGGATGTAACGACCCGGTCGATTATTTTTGGAATTTACGCCCCGATACCCTATTAACTATTTCCCCCGAGTCTAATTCTGCTATTTTGATTTGTCGGGATATTCGATTTTAAGTTTCGGAGAGTTTTGGGATACTTAGTCCGTAAATGAGAGCTTAAGTGTTGGAAAATTGATCATAACCGGAACAGTATGAAGACGGCCTCGGAATAGAAATCCGATGGTTTTTTTTAGCTCATTTGGGTGATTTTGGAGTTGGAATCGTGTTCGGATTGTGTTTTAGAATTCCGCAGCTAATTTAGGCTTGAAATACCGAAATTTGAAATTTTGAAGTTTCCGGTTCGATAGTGAGATTTTGATCTGAGGGTCGGAATGGAATTCCGAAAGTTGCAGTAGTTCCGTCATGTCATTTGGGATGTGTGTGTAAAATTTCAAGTCATTCGGACGTGGTTTGGTTAGGTTTTTGATCGAAATCGTATTTTGAGGAAAATTGAAGTTCTTAGGCTTAAATCCATAATTTATTCGAGTATCTGATGTTGTTTTAGGTGGTTTAGGGATTGGTGCAAGTTTGAATGAGGTATTAGGTGTTGTTGGTGTCTTTTGTTGAGGTCCCGACGGCCTCGAGTGTGTTTCAGATGCTCAACAGGTCATTTTTCTCCTATTTTGAACTGCTGTTTTTTTGCTTTTGGTATCCACTTACGCGTTCGAGAACATACCTTCGCATTTGCAAAGCTTTGTTGATGATCACCTGGAAATTTTTTCTTCGCGTTCGCGTAACACTCCCCGCGTTCGTGAAGCCCCGCTTTATTCCTCATCGCGTTCTCGTCCAACATCACGCGTTCGCATAGCTATGCAAGTCTACCCTTCGTGTTCACGTACTGGTTCACGCATTCGCGAAGAGCAATCCCTGGGCCATATTTTCCTTCTTCGCGTTCGCGTGCATTCTTCCGGATGACTTCCTTTTTCTTCTTTGCGAACACGAGACTTCCTCCATGTTCGCGATGCTTTGCATATCTGGACAAAATACAAGTTTTCCAAAATCAAGGGTTTATACCATAATTCATATTTTTGACTTGATAGCTCAGGAGATCATGATTTTTGAAGGGATTCTCACATGGGCAACTTGGGTAAGTGATTCCTACTCGGTTTAGACTAATTTCCATGAATGTTTCCTTAAATTAATCCTTAAATTTTGTAATTTTGGTAGAAATTAGGAGAAAAGTTATTAGACCTAGAGAATGGTTTTGATTGGGTTTTTGATATTCGATTTGAGAGATTTTTATATCAATAAACTCGTGTGAGTGTGAGGATTCTGAAAATATAAATTTTGTCCGATTCCGAGAAGTTGGCCTGAGGGGTGTTTTGCTTATTTTACCTAAATTCGCGTATTATCTTTGAATTAAATCATAGAATCAGTTGTTGAGATGTTATTTACAATATGCAAATTGAATTGAATAGATTTGGTCCATTTGGAGTCAGATACTCGTGGCAAAAGCGTAGTTTCTAGTTTATTTTGAGCCGATTCGAGGCAAGTGACTTGTCTAACCTTGTGTGGGGGACCTTCCCCTTATGATATGATATATTGATAATTGAAATGCCTTGTACGTAAGGTGACGAGCGCGTACTTGAGCTATTTGTTGAAAACACGGTTTTACTTTAAGTATTTAAACTAAGTTCCTTTCTTACCTGTTTTTATTCCACTTGCAAACTTAGCCTGTGTTAGTTCAAAAAAGCATGTTTAGTTTACTTCATTGCCTATTTGCTTAAACTGCATTAATTGTATTACGTGAAGCATGTTAGGGTAGAATTAATTGTTTACTTAGTACGAAATTAGCATTTAATTTAATATTATAGTGTTGCTGCTGTGTGTTTTAAATTGGGACTACAAGACGGCATCCTGGGAGATCCCCTGTACGTATTTATGATCTAGGCTGAGGTGCGGGACACTAGAGATCCATGGCACGTATATTGAGGATACTAAGAGATCCTCGGGATACTGAGAGATCCTCGGGATACTAGGAGATCCCTAGCACATATATTGAGGATATTGAGAGATCCTCGGGATATTAAGAGATCCCTAGCATATATTGAGAATACCAAGAGATCCTCAGGATACCAAGAGATCCCTAGTATATATATTGAGGATACCAAGAGATCTTCGGGATACTAAGAGATCCCCACTTATCATCCTTGCTATGAGTGGTATTCCTTTGTGTTTTGCCTTTATTTCTGTTTCCGTTATTGCACTCTTATTATGCTGTATAGATTCTTACCATAGATTCTCAATTTCACTACTTATTTTATCCTGTTACTTGATTATTTATTTAACCTCAGTAGGGCCCTTACCTTCCTCGTCACTACCCATTGGAGGTTAGGTTTGGCACTTACTGAGTACCGCTGTAGTGTACTGATGCTCTTTCTACGCATGTTTTTCATATGTAGATCCAAGTACTTTTACTCAGTCTTATCATCATATAGGCGAGACGCTTCTGTAGAGATTTCGAGGTATATCTGCCGCATCTGCAGATAGAGGAGTCCCTTTCTATTCTTGCTTTTGAGTATTAGCCCTTCTGTAGTTAGAGCTATGTAGTATCCTTAGCTTGTGATTCATGAGTTTCCGGGTTTTGGGAAGTGTTGTTAGTTCGAGAAGTTGTATGCTAGGTGGCATTTTAAGTACTGTTTCATTCTGTTAGTTTGGGTTCTTATTATTTATTTTGCCAGTTTTGTTTATTTTTTTCGCATTGTTAGGCTTACCTAGTCGTAGAGACTAGGTGACCTCACGATAGTTCACAGAGGGCGAACTGGGGTCGTGACAAGTTGGTATCAGAGCTCTAGGTTCATAGGAGTCATAGATCACAAGCCGGTATATTAGAGTTTTGCTGATCGGTATGGATAAGTCTGTACTTATCTATGAGAGGCTATGTAACTGTTAGGAAAATTCCACTTCTTGATTTCCTCATCGTGCGACTTGATTCCTTGAGGCTTATGCCTTTGTTTCCTTCTTACTCAATCTTACGCGACGTGAACCGCTTGTTATAAATCGAGAATTGAAGAATTGTAATGGTACTACAGATGTGGTGCAGGATGTTCTACCAGTATAGTTGGGTGAGTTATTGTTATTGCATTGCGAAAGGATTTTTCTATCGTTTCGGCTCGATAGTTGTTCTCTTAAGAGCTTGGAGGCTATGCACAGGTTACTATGATGCTCGCGATTGGTTATCGCATAGTATTGACTTGATGGTAGGAGACTGGCCTATGTGTTGGGGCGGTGAATGAGTTGAAATGAAATCTACTCAGTGCATGATTTAGAGATATTCCCTTCTGGCAGAGGAAAAGAATTGGCCTATGAATGTCCAATTTAGGGTGATGGAATAACAAGACTTGGTAATTTCGAGCGTGGTGGAATTTTTATCTACGATGTAGTGTCTTCGTCTTCGATAGTATATGTTAAGTTTGCCGGTGTTATGGTCTTCTGCAATTCACCCTTCTTGTAGGATACTGTGAAATAATATTGGGGAAATGACTATTGGATATCGTAGGGTATGGTGGTTTGGGTGCTTCATCGAGAGGGTATTCATGTACTAGAAGATTCATGGAGTTGATTATATTTGGGGCCAAGTCAGAGCGGGTGGCTCCCGATAACGGTCCTAGTGGATTGAAAGGGGCAGGGCGTGGTGCCTAATGATTTCGAGTCTATAGGTACGGTTAAGAATCAAGCTTTGTAACATCTTATAAGAAGAGGCACAAAATGTTCTATGATGTTTTGACTCGCAGTGTAGCATTTGGGAGGTGTGAAATGGTTCGTGGGATTGAGATAGCATGGTCTTGTGATTCAAGGTCCTTCGAGATAAGTGCGGATGGAGTGTGTTATGTGTTGAATGGAGTTATTATTTCTTAGGCAATCAAGGATAAATTGGAAGAAGATGTACTTGTTAGCCATAGTTGATTTGGCGTATTGGTGGTAGTAATAAGTTCCTTCAGCAAATTATGCAGGTGATTTATGACGGCTCGTGTGAGGTTTGTCGACCACCGTAATTGATGTTATTCAGAAGTATTCCACTGTTATATCCTGTCATGTATAGGCGAATCTCGGAAGGGCTATGGTGGCTTAGACCACTACTTAGAGATTTGCATATTCTACGGTTATGAGAATTCACCTGTGTGTTGCTATGGTTCTCCTGAAGTGAGTTAAGTGAAAAGTTTTATATGATGAAGTGTTAATCTATTAGGGGTTATGGAGTTATGATGAAAAATTGTGTTCTATCGTATATTGGCATGTTAGTACAGTGTGTGGCATGGAGTTTAAAGTGAGGATCAAGGTTGCAGTTCAGTATTGACAAGGATGTCGCGAGCTCGGATGAGCAGTAAAGGAGTTTCGATATTTAAAGTAAGTGGGTATCGTCTTCAGCATCACCTGAGATCGATGTTCTGTGAAAAAGGCCTTGAATCCTGGTTATGGATTCTTGAACGCTTTTCAGCGTTAGTGCGGCTGGTGGTATGGATATGTATATGTGTTTTCTGTTACGGAAGGACGTGGGAGCGTGCCCCACATGAAGATTGTATAAGTGTGGCATGTAGTTACTTGATTGATTGAAGATTTAAACCAAGTATGAAGATGATGGTGATATCATTAACTTGAGAATTTATGCTTGGAGGGCACTCGACTTATTAGGTTGTGGACCGTGGAGGATTGTCCCGGTTATGATGGTAGTCTTGTGTGTTATGAGAAAAAAGGAGTTATTATGGACCTTCAAAAGGTTATTAGTCTAGTTCAGTGTGATCAGAATTAGCTTGAGGTCTGTGGGTGGATCTAAATATGAATATAGGCTCTATATCAGGCCATATGTGTTTATTTCAGCAATGCGCTCCTTTGGACAAGTAGTCAGGGTACTATTTCATCGTCAGCTATTTCATGAAATAATATATTGTGCCGTATGAGTTGTGAGACAGCTTGATAAATTTCTTATGAGTTGAGGTTCCACTTAGAGATGATGTTATATGAGCAGAATGGCTCTCGAGATTCAGATCGTATATCACACCTCAGTTGTGTTTGAGTTTTTGTAGCCTATGGCACTATATGTCTCCCCAGGGATGGTATTATGCACTTAGCGTGCTTGTGACCGATATTTGGAATCTTATTATAATGAGCAGTTTAGCTCGATGTATATCTCCTTATGTGAATTCTATGTGTGGATCGGGTGGCATGCCGCCATGGGTATGTTATTTGGATCGGGTTGCATGCTGCAACAGTGTGATTTTGAGTACAATTTTCTATATGCTATTTTTGTATGCATTTCTTCCTTTTTCTAAGGAAAGTTCATATTAGTGCGTGAGTTGAGGAGTTCCTTCTAGAGTTCATTTTCTTTTTGTCACGTTCGAGTTCATAGACCATTGGTACATTGTGGCATCATATGAGCCTTTTGATCATGTTCGGGGTGGCTTATTGCCTGAGCGGTTCGTACTGGGTGAGACGAGATCATTGGATTTAGGATCAGTGCAATCTGATTATATGAAGTATATTAAGGAGCTAAGACCATTATTTGGTTCAGAATAAGGTGGTGGTTCTTATCAGGAGTATCGACCCAATGATTTGTTGATTCGACAGTTGGATATGAATTTTCACACACCTCTTCCGTCTTGGCGGTATTGTAAAAGTTATAGCAAGACCTATGTAGGTCATGAGGTGCAATGGGAACATCAGATTCGTGTAATTTTGACTAATTTGATTAGAGAATGTTATTGTGTTCTTGTGAGTAAAGTGGTGCAAGGTGTGAATTCGGCTAAGGTATGCACTCATGTTTTGGTGCCGTGGGTAGTTGTTGATACGGTGAGCATATGTTGGAATAGGCCTGGCATAGAATTCTGAATGTAGGAATTAGGCTCTAAGGCTTATTTGCTTAAGTGAAAAAGGATATCTTCAGAGTGATCGAGCTAGGGTACCCTGTTGAGTTATGATAGCACGGGTAGGTGTTCGAGGTGTTAAATAGTGATTTCGGACAACCCCAACATAGTTCTTAGCACGTTAGAGGACGAACGCATGTTTAAGTGGGAGAGGATGTAACGACTCGACCGGTCGTTTTGTGCTCTAGCGCGTCGCTCAGCAGTTTAAGGCCATGAGCAGCTCCACTTCAGGTATGTCTCTATGCTCGTTCGAAGACAAACGAATGTTTAAGTGTGGGAGGATGTAATGACTTGACCAGTCGTTTTTGGAATTTACACCTCGATCCCCCATTAACTACTTCCCCCGAGTCTAATTCTGCTATTTTGATTTGCCGGGATATTCGGTTTTAAGTTTCGGAGAGTTTTGGGACACTTCGTCCCTAAATGAGAGCTTAAGTGTTGGAAAATTGACCATAGATGGAACAGTGTGAAGACGACCTCGTAATAGAAATCTGATTATTCCGTTAGCTCTGTTGGGTGATTTTGGGGTTGGGAGCGTGTTCGGATTGTGTTTTGGAATTTTGTAGCTAATTTAGGCTTGAAATTCCGAAGTTTGAATTTTTGAAGTTTCCGGTCCGATAGTGAGATTCTGATACGAGGGTCGGAATGGAATTCCAGAAGTTGCAATTTTTTCGTCATGTCATTGGGATGTGTGTGTAAAATTTCAGGTCATTCAGACGTGGTTTGGTTAGGTTTTTGATCGAAATCATATTTTGAGGAAAATTGGAGTTCTTAGGGTTAAATCTTTGATTTATTCGAGTTTCTGATATTATTTTAGGTGGTTTAGGGATTGGTTCAAGTTTGAATGAGGTATTAGGTGTTTTTTGTGCCTTTTGTTGAGGTCCCGGGGGCCTCGGGTGTGTTTCGGATGCTCAACGGGTCATTTTTCTCCTATTTTAAATTGCTATTTTTTTGCTTCTGGTATCCTCTTACGCGTTCGCGAACATACCTTCGCGTTCGCGAAGCTTTGTTGATGACCACCTGGAAATTTCTTCTTCGCGTTCGCATAACGCTCCCCGCGTTCGTGAAGCCCCGCGTTATTCCTCACCGCGTTCGCATCCAACATCACGCGTTCGCGTCCAACATCACGCGTTCGCATAGCTATGCAAGTCCTCCCTTCGTGTTTGTGTACTGGTTCATGCATTTGCGAAGAGCAATCCCTGGGCCATAATATTTTCCTTCTTCGGATTCGCGTGCGTGCTTCCGCATTCGCGAAGCACATCTAGGCAGCCTTCCTTTTTCTTCTTCGCGAACGCGAGACTTCCTTCGCGTTCTCAATGCTTTGCATATCTGGACAGAATATAAGTTTTCCAAAATTGAGGGTTTATACCATAATTCATATTTTTGACTTGGGAGCTCGGGAGATCACGATTTTTGAAGGGATTCTTACCTGGGCAACTTGGGTAAGTGATTCTTACTCGGTTTAGCCTAATTTCCATGAATCTTTCCTTACATTTATCCTTAAATTTTGGAATTTTCGTAGAAATTGGGGGAAAAGTTCTTAGACCTAGATATTGGGTTTTAATTGGGTTTTTGACATCCGATTTGAGATATTTTTATATGAATAGACTCGTGTAAGTGTGAGGATTCTGAAAATATAAATTTTGCCCGATTCCGAGACGTTGGCCTGAGGGGCATTTTGGTTATTTTACCTAAATTCGCGTATTAACTTTGAATTAAATCGTAGAATCAGTTGTTGAGATGTTATTTACAATATGCAAATTGAACTGAATAGATTTGGGCCGTTTGGAGTCGGATACTCGTGGCAAAAGTGTGATTTCTAGTTGATTTTGAGCCGGTTCGAGGTAAGTGGCTTGTCTAACCTTATGTGGGAGGACCTTCCCCTTAGGATATGATATATTGATAATTGAAATGCCTTGTACGTGAGGTGACGAGTGCATACTTGAGCTATTTGTTGAAAACCCGGTTTTAGTTTAAGTATTTAAACAGAGTTCCTTTCTTACCTGTTTTTATTCTACTTGCAAACTTAGCATGTGTTAGTTCAGAAAAGTATGTTTAGTTGACTTAATTGCATATTTGCTTAAACTTCCTTAATTGTATTACGTGACGCATGTGAGGCTAGAATTAATTGTTTGCTTAGTACGAAAATAGCATTTAATTTAATATTTTTGTGTTGCCTGTGTGTTTTAAATTGGGACTACGGGACTGCATCCCGGGAGATCCCCTATACGTAATTATGATTTGGACTGAGGTGCGGGATACTAAGAGATCCCTGGCTCGTATATTGAGGATATTGAGATATCCTCGGGATACTAAGAGATACCTAGTATATATATTGACAATACTGAGAGATCCTCGGGTTACTAAGAGATCCCTAGTATATATATTGAGAATACTGAGAGATCCTCGGGATACTAAGAGATCCCTAGCATAAATTGAGGATACCAAAAGATCCCTGATAAGTCAGGATTTTAACATGTTTTATGCCTCTACTTGCCTATGCTTTGGTTATAAATTACGACAAAACAGTCCCAAAATGCTCACAAGTTGTGCTTTATTGCAAGCTTGATCGACAAAGCGACGAATGTCAAAGATCGGCTCAAAAAAGAATGAAACCTGCTCAACTGTCAAAGACTAAGTAAATTGAGAAAAAAGGAACCTAGTGCGGACCGTGCAAAGGTGAACGCGACCGCGACCACGCTAGGATATTCAGAGAGTTGGCATTTTCAAGCTGGAGGCAACGCGGGCGCGGTACGATTCATGTGGTCCGCGATCAGGCTCCGCGGCCGCGCTACTCTTTCACACGGTCCACGGAGCAGAGATTTAGAGATCCCACATTGTGCCAATTCCAAGAAATGCGGCCCGATTTCGTTTTTCTGCGGCCGCACCAACTTTCACCGCGGCCGCGGTGCATTTTTACGCGGTCCATGGAGGAGATTTAGAGATCTTACATTGTGCCAATTCCAAGCAATGCGATCCGAATTCATTTTTGTGCGGACGCACCAACTTCCACCGTGGCCACGGTGCACTTTCACGCGGTCCGCGGTACCCCAACTTCAGAGAAGCAGAAACTAAAAGTCCAAGAGCCAGTGCGGTCGTTGTCTATTTTGCGCGGTCCGCACTAACCCCATACGGGTATTTTTGTCCAGTTTTTCCAGCCTAATATAAATAGAACATTTTACCATTTTTAGGTTAAGTTTTATATTAGAGACTGGGCTGCGCTCGTGAGACTCACTTTTGTAGCCATTTTCGGCACTTTTGCTCTTTATTAACGATAGATTATTGAAGATTCTTCTTAGTAATCAATTAATATGCTTAGTTATTCATCTATTTCTTCAATTTCTATATCTAGCATGAGTAGCTAAACCCATTAGCTAGGTTGTGGCTCAACCCTAGTGTGGGTAATTGATAGGTGTTGCCATCTAGGGTTAGAATGATTATGGGTGTTCGCTATTTAGGTTGATTTTATGTTTTAATTTTGAATTTGTGGTTGCAAACACTGATTCAAGCTTAGTGGATCTAACTTCTCTTGTGAAAGAGAGTCCATGTCCCCAAGATTGAACCAACAAGGAATTGAGATGGACGCATGAGAAATGATAGTCCCAATTAATTGGTTAAACCTCGAGAGAGTAATCACCCTACTTGAACCCTAGTTGCTTGATCAAATTGGCCTACCTAATTGGTCTCGAGAGAGTTAATTGGGCAAAATAACTCTCTCTATAAGAGATGTGATAGTGGGTACAATTGTGCAACGGTTATACCATAAGCCCCAAATATGTCAATTTATCCTGAGTAGCACCTACCCGTCAATTAGCCACCTAGGTAGTGTCACGACCCTAGTGCCTTTCTTAACATTAAATACAACTTAGCAATATTCTCGTAGAATAATTTAGTATAAACCATTAGTTTTTTATAATAGTATTTATAAAAATTTAAACAACAAAAAATGTTCGAAGTGACATTAAGAGTACAAACACATCTCTAGACTAGACAGAAAATCCAACTCCACTACTAGCTCCCTGAGGAAATCGATCCTTACCTCTATTCGGCTAAAAGCTATTGTGACCCACTCTTCCTACCTTGGTGTAGAGTCGAGTTGGCTGCGATCACTTTTTGGCGCCGTTGCCAAGGAGCTTACGGTGTTGACGATCTGTTTAGTTAGTTTTGTGTTTTGCTTCTCTTTCCTTCTTGTTTACTAATTTTGTTTGTGTCAATTACTAAGGTACAAATGGCTCTCAATACCAATGACCCTCTTGGCAATGTGAATGCGGGTGAGGAGGTAGATGATCTTGATCATGATGAGCTTCCCTTACCTCAAGCTCCACGTAGAGGCCGTCAGGCCAATGCAAATGACAACAACAATATTCCAGACCCTCCTCTGCCACCACCAAGAGTGGTTCCAAGAGTCCTCCCGAATCAAGGATATGCGAGTTCCATCATTTCTCCCCGAATCCGGGAGGGGAACTTTCAAATTACAAATGTCATGTTGACCTTGCTCGAGCAAAGAGGGTATTTTATGGGCGCCTCCGATCAAAATGCTTACAAGCACTTGAAGGGGTTCGTTGATACATGCTGGGGTAGCAAGCAAACAAACGTATCCGAGGATGTGTTGAGATTGAGGCTTTTCTCGTTCTCTCTTCGGGGTAAAGCATTGGATTGGTTAGAAAGGCTCCCCAATCATTCTATCACCACATGGGATGAATTGGCGGGCAAATTTATTGCCAAGTTCTTTTCTCCAAGTCATATGGCGGCTCTTCGGGATGAAATCCTAGCATTCAAGCAAGAGCCAATGGAACCTTTGCACGAGATATGGGAAAGATATAGAATAATGGTGAAGGAGTGCCCTAATAATGACATGACCAAGGCAATGATACAACAAACTTTTTATCGGGGCATCAACACCACAAATCAGTAAATTTTGACCCAATTAGCCGGAGGGAACTTCATGAAACTTTCTTACCAAGAGGCATGTGATGTACTTGATGAAATGGCCGAAACCTCTTCGACATGGCAAAGCCGAGAAAATGTGCCTCAAGGTGATCCCACGGTCACCCATTTGCACAAGGAATTGCACGACGATGGCCAAGATATTGCCGAGCTCACAAAAACTATGAATCAATTGGCGAAGGCGCAATTGAAACAATTCCAAAACCCGCGCCAAGTCAATGCAATGGAAGGTGTTTCTATGTTTAAAAGGAGGCAAAGAGGGCAACAACAACCTCAAGGTAATTGTGAGCAATTTGACAACAACAATGATGGTGGTGGTTATTCGAATGAGTGCTATGATGATCAAAGCGAGGAATGTCAATATATCAATAACTACCAAGGGAATAGAGGAAATCAAGGGAATCAACAATGGCGTCCCCAAGGAATTTGGGGCAATCTACAAGAAGGTGGTAATTGGAATAATAACAACCAACAACAAGGTGGTGGAAATTGGAACAACAACAATCAAAACAACAATTGGGGTAACCAAGGTTACAATCAAGGAAATTGGAACAGGAACAATAATAATTAGAGCAACAACAACAACAATCAAGGAGGGTGGAATAATAGCGGAAATCAAGGCAATCGGGGGCTGGGCTATCAAAGGCCACCCATGTACCAACAACCGAACAATCCACCTTCTTTTCAATCTCAAGGGTCTAGTTCTTCAAGTAGTGATATGGGGAGAATAGAAATGATGTTTGAACAAATGATGAAAAAAAACCAAAACTCTGATGCTCAATTGGCTTCCCACAACACATCTATTCGGAATTTGGAGGTGCAAATTGGCCAAACCTCTCAATCGTTGAATAATCGACCTAAGGGTGCTCTACCAAGAGATATGGTAGTGAACCCGAATTGAGGTAACAATTATGTGATGGCAGTTACAACAAGAAGTGGGAGAAGTGGTGATGTGCATGCCTCGAATGAAAATCAAGTTGTGAATGATGATGTTGGGTTCCAAGAAGATGTGGGTCCTTTGATTGTTGAAGATCACTACAAAAAAAACTGGAATTAGCCACTAACGTCGTCGCTAATCTGTCGCTAAAATGCTTGTAGCTAGCAGAATCTTTTGATAATCCGTCGCTAAATGAGATTAGTGACAGATTTTTCTGTTTAGCTACAAATTTTGTCCGTGGCTAAACCCTGGTTTTTTTAGTAGTGGATGTGGTTGAGACAAATATAAACAATAAGGTGAGGATAGATATTGATGAGGCCGAGGTGGAAATACAAGATGCCGTGAACCCATCTAGGGAACACATTATTGATATGCCCGAGCCGGTGGTGCCCAAAGCCAGACACCTTTGCCTAAACCATCTCCACCTTATCCTCAGTGGTTAGCAAAGCAAAAGAGTGACAATCAATTCAAAAAGTTCATAGAGATGATGAAAAGCCTTACAATCAATGTGCCTTTAGTTGAGGCACTTGAGCAAATGTCGGGGTACGCAAAGTTTATGAAAGATTTGGTAACAAAGAAGAGGTCAATGGAGTGCGAAACAATTAAGATGACTCATCAAGTGAGTGCTATCGTGCATTCTATGGCCCCGAAACTTGAGGACCCCGGAGCCTTTACTATCCGTTGTACTATTGGTAGTGCGGATTTTGCTAAGGCCCTTTGTGATTTAGGGGCTAGCATAAATTTGATGCCTTATTCAGTCTTCAAGAATTTAATCGGGCAACCCAGGCAGATCGACCAATGAAGCGACCCTTGGGCATAATTGATGATGTTCTTGTCCGTGTGGATAAATTCATATTGCCGACCGACTTTGTCATATTGGATTGTGAGGTGGACTTTAAAGTGCCAATTATTCTTGGGAGACCTTTCCTAGCTATAGGGAAGTCCTTGGTTGATGTTGAAGCGGGTGAGTTGACATTCCGAGTGGGAGATTAGAAAGTGGTATTCCATGTTTGCAAATCAATGAGACAACCCAATAGCATGGAGGTGTGTTCATTTGTGGACATTATCACAACTGTGATAGTGGATGACACAAGTTCCATGATAAATATTGAAGATCCTCTTGAGTCCATGATTCTTAACATGGATGTCGATGACGATGCTAGTAGAGTGGAGTGCGTGAATGAATTGCATGGTATGGGTTCATATTTATATGAGCCTAGGAAGTTATCTTTAGATATTGAAAACCGCAAATCTCCACCAACTAAGCCATCCATTGAGGAGCCACCGGTGTTGGAGTTGAAGCCATTTCCTTCACGCCTCAGGTATGAATTTTTGGGCTCTAATTCAACTCTTTCAGTTATTCTTTCTTCTTGTCTTACTAACTTGCAGGTTGAGACCATTTTGGAGGTGCTTCAAAGGCAAAAAAGGTCAATAGGATGGACTCTGGCGGACATTCGGGAGATAAGCCCCTCATTTTGCATGCATAAAATAATCTTGGAGGAGGATGTAAGGCCTTCACTTGAACATCAAAGAAGACTAAATGAGGTGATGCAAAAAGTGGTAAAGAAAGAGATTATCAAGTGGCTTGACGCCGGTGTGGTTTATCCAATCTCCGATAGCTCATGGACCTCTCTGGTCTAATGTGTGCCAAAGAAAGGAGGGATGATGGTAGTGACAAATGACAACAATGAACTTATTCCTACTCGAACCATTACTGGGAGTTTGTATGGACTACCGGAAACTCAACAAGGTGACTCGCAAGGATCATTTCCACTTGCCATTCCTCAATCAAATGCTTGATCGCCTTGCGGGGCGAGCTTTTTATTGCTTTTTGGATGGGTACTCGGGCTACAATCAAATCTTAATTGCCCCAGAGGACCAAGAGAAGACCACTTTTACATGCCCTTATGGTACATTTGCTTTCTCCCGGATGACATTGGGGTTGTGCAATGCTCCAACGACCTTCCAACGTTGTATGATGGCTATTTTCACCGACATGGTGGAAGACATATTGGAGGTCTTTATGGATGAATTTAGTGTGGTTGGTGACTCCTTTGAATAATGCTTGGTAAATTTGGATTAGAGTCTTGGCTCGATGTGAAGAAACTAACCTCGTTCTCAATTGGGAAAAATGCCATTTTATGGTTGAAGAAGGTATAGTATTGCGTCACAAGATTTCTAAGCATGGGATTGAGGTAGACAAAGCTAAGATCGAGGTGATTTTAAGGCTCCCTCCACCCACTTCTGTCAAAGGGGTGAGGAGTTTTCTTGGGCATGCCGGGTTCTACCGGCGGTTTATCAAAGATTTCTCGAAGGTTGTGAATCCACTTTGCAAGTTGCTAGAGAAAGATGCCAAGTTTATTTTTGATGAAAAATGCATGGAGGCCTTTGAACTTTTAAAGCACAAGTTTACCACAACTCCTATCATCACCGCACCTAATTGGATTTTGCCCTTTGAACTAATGGGTGATGCAAGCAACGTTACGGTGGGGGCGGTGTTAGGTCAACGAATTAGTAAAATGTTCCATCCCGTGTACTATGCAAGCAAGACTATGAATGAAGCTCAACGAAATTACATAGTGATGGATAAGAAATTGTTGGCAATTATATTTGCCATGGAAAAATTTTGGCCTAATCTTATGGGGGCCAAGGTGATTGTGCACACGGATCATGCCGCCCTTAGGTATTTGATGACCAAGAAGGATTCCAAGGTAAGATTGATGAGATGGGTGCTACTTCTTCAAGAATTTGACTAAGAAATAGTGGACCGTAAGGGAAGTGAGAATCAAGTTTTGGACCATTTGTCCCGGTTGGAGGAAGAAGGGAGGCCATGTGATGACCTTGAAATAAATGATACATTCCCCGACGAGCAACTTCTTTCTGTGTCAATATGTGACATTCCATGGTTCGCGGGACATCGCCAACTTTATTGTGACCAAAATTATCCCGTGTGAGCTCTCTTCCAGCAAAAAGAAGAAACTCAAGCGGGATAGTTTGGATTTTTATTGGGATGATCCGTACTTGTTTAAAATTTGCACGGATGGTGTGATTAGAAGATGTGTCCCGGAAAGTGAATAATTGAGCATATTGGAGGCTTGTCACTCCTCCCCCTATGGTGGCCATCATGGAGGGGTGAGGACAGCTTCAAAGGTCTTGAGTTGCGGTTTCTATTGGCCGACTTTGTTTAAAGATGCTAGTGATTTGGTAAAAAGATGTGATGCATGCCAAAGAGCTGGCGGAATTTCAAAAAGGGATGAGATGCCTCTCAATACGATTCTCGAGGTGGATATTTTTGATGTTTGGGGCATCGATTTCATGGGTCCTTTTGTGAGCTATTGTGGGAACACTTATATTCTTATGGCGGTGGACTATGTCTCAAAGTAGGTTGAAGCCTTGTCTTTACCCAACAATGAAGTCAGGAGTGTTGTGGCATTCTTGAAAAAGAGTATCCTCACAAGGTTTGGCACCCCTCGTGCTATCATTAGTGATAGGGGTTCTCACTTTTGCAACAAGGGTTTCGACTCATTGCTTTCCCTAAATAGAGTAAATCACAAAGTGACCACCCCCTATCATCCACAAGCTAGTGGTCAAGTGGAAGTCTCCAACCTCGAAATAAAGAGTATCTTGTCCAAGACGGTCAATGTTAATAGGACCGATTGGTCGAAAAAGTTGGATGGTGCTTTATGAGCGTACCAAACGGCTTACAAGACCCCAATTGGTATGTCCCCGTACCGGTTGGTGTTTGGGAAAGCTTGCCATCTTCCGGTGGAATTGGAGCACAAGCTACGTGGGCCTTGAGAAAGTTGAACTTGGAATGGGATGTTGTGGCGAATCTCCGTGTTGAGTAACTTAATGAGCTTGATGAGTTTAGATTTCATGCCCACTCCAGCTCGTCCTTGTATAAGGACAAGATGAAGTATCTTCATGACAAATATGATCGGGGAAAGGAATTCAAAGTTGGTGATATGGTTCTTCTTTTCAACTCCCGGTTACGTCTATTTATCGGAAAGCTCAAATCAAAGTGGAGTGGGCCATTCGAAGTTGTGTTCGTGACCCCATTTGGTGCTTTTGATCTAAGGAACAAGAATGGTGAAATATTCAGAGTCAACGGACATCGTGTGAATCATTATCTTGGGAATATTGATGATAGCCATGTGGTGGCTATGGTACATTTAAAATGATGTGTTGGTAACCCGCATCGTACCGCGATATTAAATCAGGCGCTTCTTGGGAGGCAACCCATGTCTTTTTCATTTTTCTTTTATTTTCTTTGCAGTTTAGGATTTTTGAGCTAATTGGTTATGAGATATTGCAGGGATTGTGTTGATGCAGTGCAAAACAAGCTGGAATAAACTTAACAGTCTCTGAAGTTTGCCAGTGCGGCCCAGGTAATCTTCTGTGCGGTCCGCGCTGGCATGATCCAAATATAATGC
This sequence comes from Nicotiana glauca, assembly GCA_026770625.1. Taxonomy (NCBI): domain Eukaryota; kingdom Viridiplantae; phylum Streptophyta; class Magnoliopsida; order Solanales; family Solanaceae; genus Nicotiana; species Nicotiana glauca. Next base: position 83,858 of record MU682860.1, on the reverse strand, counting down.
TCTCTGAAGTTTTCCACCGTGGCCGCGGTCCAGTTTGTGCGGTCGCGGTGGACCTTCGCAGCCGCGAAGCTTTTATGCGGTCGCACGAAGGTTGCCTACTAAAACTTTATTTGGTAAAATCCAGCGCGGTCCGCGGTCCATTTTGCGCGGCCGCACTGGTAGGTGAGTATGGGCCCTACAGTTTTTCTATAAATAGGGCCCAAGGGTCTCAGTATACCCTTTTTGAACTTTGAAAACTCTGAGCCCTAGAACTACTATTCATCTATTTCTGAGACCGTAACTCTTGCTTGCTTGGACTAAGCATACAATATTCACAAACCTAGTAACATTTCATGCATTTGTGATTAATTAATTTCATATTTTCATTTTTATGGCTTGCCCAGTAGTTTTAGCTTCTTCTTTTTATTTAATTATTAGTTTAGGATAGTTTAAAACCTGGGTTATGAGCTGAATGTGCTCAATCAATGGGTGAACTGAGTAGGGACAAAATAGGTGTAAAAACTTGAGCAAGAATGGCAAAAAGACAACCCTAACTTAGTGCCCGTAAATCCTAGCTCAGCACGGACCGTGGTCACCTTTGCGCGACCGCGCTGCCCTGACGCGGTCCGCATTACTTTTATGTGCAGACCGCGGTGTTAATTTTATTGCAAGTTGACGTGTATCAGTGCGACCACATTGCACTTTTATGCGGTCTGCGCTGGCCCACCGCGTTCGTGACCCCATTTTGTTTGGACCGTGGTGGGAAATTCAGATATTTGTGATTTTGGGCCTTTGCCCAGCGCGGACCGTGGTCATTTTTGTGCGGTCCACAGTGCCTCCAACTCGGCCGCAGTCCTTCTTTTGCGGACCGCGATGCATGTTTCTGCAACTGTGTTCTTCAACTGTTGTCTATAATTATTTTTCCATTCACCTATTTCACTGGCTGTGCTTAATCTAATAATGTTAGATGCGTGTATTTGCAGATAATGGTTAAAAAAAGAGGAGGCAAGAGATCATAATAACCCGAGAGAGGTGGTTCCTCCCGATGGGGTAAAGGCACGAGAATAGCAAAACTCACTCGCCAGGCTCGAGAGAACATCAAAAAGACCTAGAAATTGATAAAAGCTACTGATAAGGCTGCTTCTCATTCATCGGGGAGTGAGTATGTGCGTTCCAAGGACATCTCCTCAGATAAAGTCCCAACTCACATAACCAACCCCCTTTACCTAGCTGATATCCCTCCAGCATCACCCTCCATCAAAAGACCGGTAAATGTAGTTTTGAATTCATCTGACGAGTCCGCAGCCGGTAGTGGGAAATGCTCCACCTCCCCCACAACTTCATTATATGGGGAGAGTGCAGGCAAATATGAGAGAGGTGAGCCTCAGATTGGGGGAATTACATGAACTAGGAAAGCTGAAGAGTGGGAAGATAGATTCGTGAGCCAAGTGGCTTACCACAAGTTTAAGGAGTGGTGGCCGGTAAGTAAGTTGATACTGGAGAGGAGCTTTATTAACACTGACCTCTTACCCCACAACCCTAATGTGCAGAGGGAGTTCAGAACTAGAAGGGGCTGGGATTTTTTCATGGAGAAGTGCATCGATGCTAATGAGCACATAGTCAGGGAATTCTACTCTAATGTGCCCATATCGTCAAGGATACTAAAGTGAACAAAGTAAGAGAGAAAACAATGTTATTTGATGGAAATTCTTTGAATGAGTATTTGGGGTTCCGGGATGAAGATGAGTCTCTATATCTGGCCAAGTTAGGGATGGGTGAGGAAGTCCTTCCTTGGTTGGCCCAGTACTTAGCAATCCCAGGTACTGTGCCAGAGTGGTTGCAGGCAGGGAGAAAAATATACCAGAATACCTTCAACTTTGAGGCTCGAGGGTGGTTGACTTTTGTGTGCAGTCAGCTTGACCCTTCTACCCACAAGCAGACTATTCCACTTACCCGGGTTCTTGGTGAATCTATTATGGTCGGGTACCCTATCAATGTGGGAAATGTGATGACCCGTGTGATTTCTGCTGTGGGACAATAGCATGACCGGAATTACCCTTTTCCTAACACCCTTTCAATGTATTTCCGGAACCTGGAGGTGGAGAAGAAGAGATATGATGTCAAGACCAAGCCTGTGGCTCCTTACTCTTGGTATAGTATGTAGGGTTCGGACAACTCTAAACACAAGAGCTACCAGCCACCTAGCTCTACCCCAACTGGCCAGTCTGAGGAGCCAGTTGTGGTAGAGTCTTCTACCGAGCCTTCCACCATGCCTGCTGGCATTACAGTGAAGAATTTGCTTCCAGGACCTTCCACTGCTACTGGTCCTAGTACTTCATCTAGCCCGGGGGTTCCATCTTCCCGGGCTCATCCCCTCACTGCCCATCAGTTGAGCCAAACATTGGCTAGTTTGAACAACTGGATGTCAGTTGCGACATCCAAGTCCACATTGTCTTCCACCATTCAGATCCAATCAGCACCTCAGCCAGCTCAGATTCCTCAGTCTATTGAAGACACTTTGAAGAAGCTCCTGGAGAACCAGGAAAAGACTATGAAGACACAGGCTACCTTGACTATAGTAGTGAAGTCACATGACAAGGCTCTGAAGGAGCTTGCCAAGGAGCACAAGATGATGAGGAGAACACGGGCTTCCAAGGAGTCTGTGAAACAGCTCAGGACTGATGTGGACAAGCTATTGGCAGACCAGATGCCTCTAGACTTGCTATTCGGGGACCCAACCCCAGCCCCAGCCCCAGCAGCACCAGTAGCAGAGCTACAGCAGGAGAAGGCACCCAAGCAGCCAAGGAAGAAAAGGAAGCTCTCCAGCATAGCTGATGCAGTTATTGAGGTGGCAGCCCTACAAGAGGCCTCCTCCAGTTTGCCACATGTTGCACCTAACATACAGCCAGTCCCGGAACAAGTCCCAGTCCTAGCAGTTGAGCAGTAGGAGACTAGGAGCCAGTCTGAGGTTCCTGCACATAGGGGACCACTGATGATCCCATTCAGACGGACCAGGCCTAGGGAGCCCCTATATCCTTTCTTATGACTTTTTGATCCTTATTTTGGTAGTTGGCATTGGGGACAATGCCAGCTTTTTATTCGTAGGGGTGCGCCCTGCTTTTTTTGTTGATTATCTAGATGATTGTATATATTAGTTGACTCAGTTTATGTTTTTCGTTGATTTTCTATTTGGTATGTATATAACTTTACATTCAGTACTTTTATCATACTTTTTATCTTCCATTTTGGTCTGTATATAAAATTAAGTTATATTTTTGTATATATTCATCCCCGTTGTATATTCTAATCCCCTATTGTAAATATTCATTTTATTTTCTATTTTCGTATATTCATAATTTTTTTTTTCATTTTTAGCTTGGTAGATAGGCTCGCAGCCCTTTTTTTAGCGTTTTCAATAAGTCCTTGTTTTTCTTAAGGGCACAGTTCTTTCCAAGGTGGAGTATTGTGTGAACCGTGTGGTTCTTCCCGATGATGGATGGCATGACAACCTTCTTAAGGGTTTGAGTCCGTTTTTTGCCTTTTCTTTTATTTTTAGTTAAGAGTACTTCAAGCATAGCTTCACTTGGGCCTAACACATTTGCCTTTGATCCTATGGTCAAAGACAAGTGGTTGTGTTTAGGATGGTAAAAGCAGTGACTTTGAGACTCTTGAGTTGGCCAAACAAACATCATATGTTCTTTCGGGACTATTGTGTGCTCAATCGTATCTAAGGTTGTTGTGGGCCCTCGACTCTATGTCTTAAGCAATCATTGAGTGTGTATGGTGAGAAATTGAATTATGAGTCCAAGTCCCGAGCCAATGGTCTAGAACTTGCCCCGAATATTTGTTAAGGCAAAATTTTGAGTGAAATTCGACTCGAGAAGTGATTATAGGCTCTCCTTGATCCAAATGATAAGTTGAATAATTCCATAGCCTACCAATGAGATAATCCCTAGTTAATCCTTTTGAGCTTTAAACCTTCTTCTTTCATGAAGCAATGCTACAAGCCTATACCCGTTCTAAATTTTACCCTTTCTTGGCACCCACATCTTCCCTTGAGTAATGACAAAGTCTAAGTTTGGGGGGAGAGACAATAAAGGAAACAAAAAAGGGTAAAAGGCACAAAAGCAAAAAGAAAAGGAAAGCAATGAAAAAGAAAAGAAAGAAAAAGACAAAAAAAAGCCCAATGTGGAAGAAAAAAATAAAAAGGGATTCTAAGAAAACAAAAGCGAAAAAGGTATGGAAAAGTAGACAAAGGAGAAATGTTGTGAATTGATTAAGAAAGAGTGACAAATTGTCTCTCTAACCCCTTGGAAGAGGTGAAATGAATCAAAGAGTCAAGTGCATTGTGCCAATGAATCAAAAGAAGTGCTTAAGGGAATATTGAATCCACTTGAACAAAAACATATCCTACCCTTACCCAAAAGATTTCTTCACATTAACTCCACAAAATCCCTATATGATCTTGTGTTGGATGACACCCCATTAGTGGATACTTACATGAGGGTCAAGCATATGGTACCTAGAGCCGGACTTGTGACATTTCCTTGAGAGAGACGAGTGAAATCCCATTAACCTCGGTTTGTGTGTGTACACTTTAAAAGGTGAGGTTTGCTTAGGGAGAGTTGAGGATGTATGAGTTTGGGATCCATAACAACCAAAGTGATCAAGAAAGTTCCTTGATTTAATGAGTCAATTCTTGATGCTCTTGTGTCACGCTCGATCCATAGTTTTCAAGGTTTGAATGTTGTTAATGATCCATTCATATTGAGGGCAATTGTTAGTCCCAATTGATGCTTGTTGAGGTTACTTTAGGATAGCTCAAATTACTTGGATTGTCCTTTAAAGGGTGGGTCTTATTTTGTTTGCTTGAGGACAAGCAAAGGCTTAAGTTTGGGGAAGTTGATAAGTCGGGATTTTAACATGTTTTATGCCCCTACTTGCCTATGCTTTGGTTATAAATTGTTACAAAAAAATCCCAAAATGCTCACAAGTTGTGCTTGATTGCAGGTTTGTTCGACAAAGCGACAAATGTCAAAGATCAACTCAAAAAGGAGTGAAACCTACTCAAGTGCCAAAGACTAAATAAATTGAGAAAAAAGGAACCTAGTGCGGACCGTGCAAAGGTGAACGCTGCCGCGCTAGGAGATTCAGAGAGTTGGCATTTTCAAGTTGGAGGCAACACGGGAGCTATATGATTCGCACGGTCCGCGGTCAGGCTCCGCAACCGCGCTATTCTTTCACGCGGTCCGCGGAGCAGAGATTCAGAGAGCTCACATTTTACCAATTCCAAGCAATGCAGCCTGCATTTGTTTTTGTGCGGACGCGCCAACTTCCACCGCAACCGTGGTGCACTTTCATGCGGTCCGTGGTCTCCAACTTTAAAGAAGCAGAAACCAGAAGTCCAAGAGCCAATGCGGCCGCGGTCTATTTTGCGCGGTCCGCACTGACCCCGCAGGGGTATTTTTGTCCAGTTTTTCCAGCCTAATATAAATAGATCATTTTATCATTTTTAGGTCAAGTTTTATATCAGAGACTGGGTTGCGCTCGTGAGACTCACTTTTGTAGCCATTTTCGGCACTTTTGCTCTTATTAACGATAGATTATTGTAGATTCTTCTTAGTAATCAATTAATATGCTTAGTTATTCATCTATTTCTTCAATTTCTGTATCTAGCATGAGTAGCTAAACCCATTAGCTAGGGTTGTGGCTCAACCCTAGTATGGGTAATTTATGGGTGTTGCCATCTAGGATTAGAATGATTATGGGTGTTTGCTATTTGGGTTGATTTTATGTTTTAATTTCGAATTTGTGGTTGCAAACACTAATTCAAGCTTAGTAGGTCTAACTCTTCTTGAGAAAGAGAGTCCATGACCCCAAGATTGACCCAATAAGGAATTAGGATGGACTCATGAGAACTGATAGTACCAATTAATAGGTTAAACCTCGAGAGAGTAATTACCCTACTTGAACCCTAGTTGCTTGATCAAATTGGCCTACCCAATTGGTCTCGAGAGAGTTAATTGGGAAAAATCACTCTCTCTATCGAGAGGTGTAAGAGTGGGTGCAATTGTGCAACGGTTATAGCATAAGCCCCAAATATGTCAATCTATCCTTAGTAGCACCTACCCATCAATTAGCCACCTAGGTAGTGTCACGACCCTAGTGCCTTTCTTAATATTAAATACAACTTAGCAATATTTTCGTAGCATAATTTAGTGTTAATCATTAGTTTTATAATATTAGTTATAAAAATAAAAAAACCAAAAATGTTTGAAGTGACATTAGGAGTACAAACACATCTCTAGACTAGACAGAAAATCCAACTCCACTACTAGCTCCCTGAGGAATTCGATCCTTACCAATATTCGGGTAAAAGCTATTGCAACCCGCTCTTCCTACCTTGGTGTAGCGTCGAGTTGGCAGCAATCAATCCCTAGTATATATATTGAGGATACCAAGAGATCCTCGGGATACTAAGATATCCCCGGTTATCATCCTTGCTATGAGCGGTATTCCTTTGTGTTTTGCCTTTATTTCTATTTTCGTTATTGAACTTTTATTATACTGTATAGATTCTTACCATAGATTCTCAATTTCACTGCTTATTTTATCTTGTCACTTGATTATTTATTTAACATCAGTAGGGCCTTAACCTTCCTCGTCACTACCCAACCGAGGTTAGGCTTGGCACTTACTGAGTACCGTTGTGGTGTACTCATGCCCTTTCTGCGCATGTTTTTCATGTGTAGGTCCAGGTACTTTCACTCAGTCTTATCATCCTTGAGGCAAGATGCTTCTATAGAGACTTCGAGGTATATCTGCCACGTCCGCAGACCGAGGAGTCCCTTTCTATTCTTGCTTTTGAGTATTAGCCCTTATGTATTTTCTATGCTTTGTTAAACATTCTGGAGTTAGGGCTATGTAGTTGGGGATGTGTGTTGGTGATCCCAGCATTAAGGGGAGAAAAATCAGCAGATGAAAAAAAGTAACACATGGAATGAATTATTATGAGTACACTTAGATCCTCGTACAAGAAAATATGAACTTGAAATTCAAGTGATAATTCATTTGCAGAATATTACCATGTGCATTTGCTGACACAAAACTAAATGTCATATTTCAGCTACTAATGATCCAAATAGAATAAAGTCCATTATGGACATTGTCATGGGACGCATGGAGCTTGATAGACTAATCGGTTCTAAAGATAAAAGTCCTTGAAGAAGGAGAGGAGCAAATATTCAAGATGGTCATAATAAGGAGGCAAGTGCTTTATAAGAGCACCAAGACATAACACTTCATAAAACCTCATGGGAGAGGCTCAGGTACCTAAAAATAATTAGATAAAAAGATCTCAATAAGTTATGTCTTTAGTTGGTAACGACGGAACCGGTGTAAAATAATTGTCGACGATGTTGTTAATATAATGTAGCGCTCAATATTATTAATATTGATGAGGATCTTGAGCTCAAATCTGTCATGGAATTTGGATAGATAAATGACCAGCCAAATGAAAAATACACAATGAAAATTGACTTCACCTGAAAAATATAAAATTTGACAAATAGTCCATTGTGCAAAAAGTAAAATAAAAAATCAAGTCGATAGACATAAAGACGACTTGTGGCACACGACTTTTCTTGAATATCCTGGCATTAGTTACAGGGAGATAAGTTCTCTTGTGGTGGATGAAATTCTTTTCAAGTTATAATATGGCAATACATGAAAACCTTGCTATGCGTATAATGAAAATCCTTGAAGGATTTAAACTGTTCTAAAGTATATAGAGGTTCTCAAAAATTTTGTTATATAAAGCTTCAGCAATCCATGTATGACATACATGATTTATTTTTGTGTCTATTGCAGTTGGTGCACTATATATATATATATATATATATATATTGAGTATAACAATATGCTAGCGAGATATAATTTTATTCCTATATGAATATATTGGAATACTGTTCGTATTATATTGCAAAAGGAATCCTTGATATATATATTTGTTTATTCTAACAAATATTGTCAAGGTTTTGTTGATTATGCAAATGCAGGCATTTTCTGAAGTTCATTCATCACACAATCTATTTATTCCAATAATAGTGAAGACGATGATGATTGCTTATTTCAATTGAAAGAAGGACTATCGAAGGAGACAAAATAAAGCACATTCACCAAAGTTCTTCAACAAATTTGTTCAAGTGCTTATTTGACAAACTTCTTCACAAGGCATTACAGATCTCAATATTAGAGAAGTTGTTATACAGGCTTGGAATTCGTCGTCTCCGAAGAATAAAGTGATGTTTTCATCATGGGGAGGCAAATACATGGTTTATTTTTTCCTTAGCTAAGATTTTATCCCATTAGATTTTTCTGGCAAGGTTTTTAATGAGGCAATGAATAATACGTATTACAAGATATGTGTACTCTTTTTCCTTCACTAAGATTTTTTCCCATAGGGTTTTTTCTTAGTTAGGTTTTAGCGAGGCACATTATATATAGACATCCAAGGAGGAGTGTTATGAAATATTATACTTTGTAATGGATGTCTATAACTCCTAAAGAAGTTACTCTCACTACTCTTCTCCACTAACCTCCCACTATTCTTCACTATTATAGTTGTAACATTATAACCTCCTCCGTGATCTTTCCCATGATCTCAATAGTTAATACCATATTTATGATATCCTTTTGTATATCTCAATGTCATCCTATAAATAGCATTGTATATACTTGACACACTTGAAAGAAATAAGAAGCTCTCATCTTTTTCTCTCTATATTCTTGTCTATTTTCTTATTTTATTACTTTGAGCTTAGTTTCTTAACAAAACTAATTTTCTTGGTATTCCAATTGTTCCGTTTTTACTATTGTATGGGGTATAATATGTTATATTAAATGATCACATGAGAAAGTAACACATGGAGTCAAAGATAGAGGATGGTTGAAAAAGAAGGCGACCATTTCGTCTGTTACTGGAGAGAATGATACTCATAAAGATAAAATAAATGCTTGCCACCCGGTAACATTTAATGAACAATATCTACAACATTTAATACAATGCCCATTACAAAATAATTAAGGCATTCATGCCCGTTGTTACACATTCTTTAATAGCCCTCATAATTGACATTAAAGAGGGGCTTGATCCTAGGACCTTGTTCCCTAGGTGTAGATATAAATAGCGAACTCTGCTATCATTATAGCATGGACGAATTTTCTGAAAAACATACGCTACACTCTGTTCAAAGCTTAATACTACTTTATATTCTTGCTTCTTGACTTCATTGTTGTTGTGTCCAGAAGTCCAGCTCCCGAAATTATTGTTTATGCTATTTTGTATATATTTCAAGGCTAAGTAATTAAACCGATGTATTTACACCGGTCTCCCTCGTTCCGTATATGACACAAATTTCTCGTATCGTTTCTTGTGGATTAGCATCTCGAGATCCTTTGGTGGGCACTTACTATTATTTCAAGATCAAATTAATCACTTGTCTATAAACTGCACATAAACTAAACTATATCATTTTACGGGTAAACAGTTTGGCTGCCACTATGGGGCTTAGACAGTTGTGTAATTAATTTTGTCCCTTCCTCTTTTACTAACGTGTTTTAGTTCTTAGCAAAAAATCATAAAAAATAGAAGATAATGGTGTTAACAACACACATAACCTTGAGGCTAAGGAAAAAAGCCTCAACAAGAGGATTCGATCAGCGCTACCATAGCGATGGAAACAAGGCCACACCGGTCTATGGAAGGTGATACCCCCGACATGTTCGAGAAGTGACTCTTGATGATGCTAAATAGGAGCACGTTGTCAAAGCGGTAAGGGTCCTACTGGAGACACAAGAGGACATTCTAGGTCATCTAACACGTTAGGATAAGGTGATGACAGAACTGAAGCATGTGTTATAGGGTGCTTCCAATAACGCAGATGGGTGAGGTCCAGTTCCTTCTGATGCTCCCGCAAATCAAACAACGCAGAGGGTCGACAACAACACTTTGAGGGGTGAGGTCGGATTCGATAGGGTTGGGGGAGTGGATCCGGTCATAACATCGAGATCGATCCCTTCAAAAAAGAGCTCATACAGTTTATGAGGGAAGTGAATGCCCGCATAGACCAAATTCAGGTGCACCACTGGTGCTGAAAGGGCCGGACTCAAAGAAATATACTCAATTGCCGTACAAACCAAGCATAACACTATAATTAATCCCAAAGTGGTTTAAAATGCCGGACATGCCGAAATATGATGGGACTTCAGATCCTCAGGAGCATATCACCACCTATACAACGACTGTGAAGGGGAGAAATTTAGCCCCCCACGAGATTGAATTAGTATTAATGAAAAAATTCAGAGAGATTCTTACGAAGGGAGATTTGACCTGGTATTCACTTTTCCCGAGCATTCTATAATTTTTTTGAGATACTCACGGATTCTTTTATTAAGGCCCATGCTGGGGTCAGAAAGGTACAAGCTTGAAAGGCCGATATTTTAGAATTACAGAAGGAGAGTTCGAGTTGCTGCAGGAATTTGTAACCTGATTCTAAAAGGAAAGGATGTTGCTATCGACAGTTCTGAATGAGTAGGCAACTGAATCATTCACCAAAAGATTAAATCTAAGGAGTTCTGATGCTTCCCGAAAATTAAAAGAATCTTGGTCGAGTTCCAAGTGACAACTTGGGTGAATGTTCACAACCGGTATGAGTCAAAGATAAGGATTAAGGATGAGCAACTTGGCTTCCCGGCGGTAGTTAAAGATCGGGAGAAGAATAAAGAGAAATCCAAATACGATTTTGACACAGATCGATAGTCTTCAAAGAGCTATTTTTTCCTCTATGAATGGGCTGAAGGACGCAGAAGAGGTTTTTGATTGGCAGACAGATTCGTTATCGATAGAAGGACTGATCGCGGCCGAAACATCAAATTGTTACAAGACAAGGAAGCGTTAGGTTCTCGAGATCCTTCCTACACTATACTTTCAGAATACAATTTCAATATTAGTGTAGTATAGTTGGTGTCAATTATGAGTAACATTGAAGAATCACGGTTCCCGAAGCCAATGAGGTCCGATCCAAGCCAGAGGGATCCTAATTTGTGGTGCGAATACCATGGGACGAACGATCACCAAAATGGGGACTGCCAACATCTGTGTGAAGAGGTGGTGACATTACTGAAAAATGGCCATCTCAGGAAATTCTTAAGTGACTCTACCAAGATAAATTACGGTCGCAATTGTGACAACACGGATCCCTCAAAAGAAAGAGAATACGCCCCGCGCCTGATGATCAACATGGTGGGGGGAATGAGATTAATGGGGTTACCTTAACTGCAAAAAAAGACAAAGGTATCAGTAACTCATAGCAAGAGACTCTGAGAAGTCGCTGAAGACGACGTCACCTTCGCAGAGGAAGATGCAGATGGATTGTTGCTACCGCACAATGACGCATTGTTAATTTCTCTAAATTTTTAGATTTTAAAATCATACGTGTTCTGGTAGATCCAGGGAGCTCGGCCAATATTATACAATGGAGGGTATTGGAGCTATCCAAACTTATCGAAAACATCATTCCGGCCACAAAAGTTTTTGCCGGGTTCAACCTAAGAAGCGTGACAATACGAGGAGAGATCATGTTTCCCACGAATGCCAAAGGGATGTGAAGACGACCCTTTTCGAAGTGGTGGATGGTGATATGGGCTACAATATTATCCTAGGAAGACCATGTTTGCACAAAATAAAAGATGTACCATCGACATATCATCAGTTGCTTAAATTCCCAACTCTTGAGGGAATCAAACAAGTAAGGGGTGACCAACTAGAAGCAAGGGAGATGAATGCGATTTTGGTCTCCAGTAGCAAAGGGAAAGAACATGTGGCATAGAATTTACACGAACCGATGCCTGCACCCGAATCAAGCAAAGTCAATCGTAGGGAGGAGGCATCAAAATCGTATGAGGTGCCAAGGTATTTTCAGATACCAGAAGAGACAGACTCAACAAAGTCCACAGAGGAGGAACTTGACCTAGATGTATTGTTCAAAAAGTTCTTGGAGAGGAAATTCCATTTGGGAACATGACTGCACCCCGAGCTTAGCTCTAAGTTTATTGAATTTCTTAAATTTACTGCTGATTGTTTTGCAAGGTCATATGTGGATATGACAGGTATCCCAACTGAAGTGTTCGTACAAAAGCTAAGCATGGATCCTAACATTCCTCTGACAAGATAGAAAAATGTCCTAATGTCGAGGCCAAAATAACTTCTTCAAAGAGGAGGTGACTCGGTATCGGTTCAATCTGCGAGGCAAAGTTTTCGGACTGACTAGCTAACATAGTAGTAGTTCTTAAAAAGAAAAATAAATTTTGCATATGTATAGGCTATAAAGATTTAAATAAGGTTTGACCAAATGACTCATTCCCAATTACAAACATCAATCAAATGATTTATGCAACAGCTGATATGAGTTAATGAGTTTCCTCGTTTCTTACTCCGGGTATAACCAAATTAAGATGAACCGGGAGGATCAGGAAAAAACTTCATTCATAATGAACTTCAGCACATATTGCTATAATGTGACGTTCTTCGGACTAAGGAACGCTGTAGCCACTCATCAGCGGCTCATAAACAAAATATTTGAAAAGCAAATAGGGGAAACCATGGAAGTTTATATAGGCAATATGCTTGTTAAGTCAATTGGATGCAGGTGAACATCTTAAACACTTGCAAAAGACTTTTGACATCCTAAGGAAGCATAACATGAAACTTAACTCTGAGAAGTATGCGTTCGAGATCAGCTCCGGTAAGTTCCTGGAATTCCTGGTATTATAAAAGGGAATTGAGGTCAATCCCAAAAATATAAGAGCCATCAAAACATCCCGGACCAACTATCGAGTGTGAAAGAAGTCCAAAGGCTCACAGAGAGATTGGCAGCTTTAAGTAGGTTTATTTCCTGGTCTTTAGAAAAATACTATCATTTCTTTTTTTTTTTACTCCAGAAGAAGAACTTAAGGGATTTGAAAAGGTACTTATCAAGCCCTCGGTTATTATCAAAGCCGGAGGAATGCAAAAAATTATTAATCTATCTAGCGGTCTTGGAGATAGCAATTAACACCATTTTTGTCTGTGATGATGAAGGTACGTAATCTCTAATTCATTATAGTAGAATTTTAATGGAAGTACAAACTCTCTACCCGTATTTGGAGAAGTTGGCCTTAGCCCTCGTAGTCATCGCTCGAAAGCTAAGGCCTTATTTCCAATGTCACCCGATAGCGGTGGTGACCATCTTTCTCCTGCGGAATATCCTTCATAAACCTAAACTTTCGGGTAGGCTGGCCAAGTGGGCAGTTGAAATGATTGAATTTGTCATAGAATATAAACCTAGAACTGCGATTAAGTCACAAGTTTTGGCCAATTTTTGGCCGATTTTAGTCAAGGATTGTTACCTCTGGCTACAAAAGAAGGAGTGATAGTGTCAGAATCGATATCAGGAGTTTGGACCCTATATACGGATGGAGCTTCCAATGTAAAAGGGTTCGGTCTTGGCATAGTATTAACCACGCCTTCGGGAGAAGCCCTAAGGAAGGCCATAAGAACAGTTCCTCTGACTAACAATGAAGAGGAGTATGAAGCTTTGATTGCAGTACTTGAATTGGCTCGAGGACTAGATTCCGAGGTCATCGAAATCAAATTTGACTCCCAGATGGTGGTGAATCAGGTCTACGGGACCTTCGAAGACAAAGAGGAACGCATGCAACAATATGAAGCGAAGGTTAATACTATGCTTGCTCGGTTCTGGGAGTGATCGATTACACATATCCCAAGGGAGGAAAATACAGAACTTTACACATTAGCTAACCTTGGCTTATCAACAGAAATGAAAGGATCAAACTCCAGTATGATCATATAGTTTATGTACTCGATTTTGGATGCAGATAACTACTATAAGGTAAACGTGACTAATTTGGTCTGGGACTAGAGAAATGAGATCATTGATTACATCGAGCACAGAAATGTGCCTGAAGATCCTAAGGCATCTCGGGCATCGCGCACCAAAGAAGCACGATATAGATTCAAAGGAGGCCAATTCCACAGGAAATCTTTCCAACGTTGGCCCGATGCTTGGGAGACTTCAAAGCAAACTATGTTATGCGAGAAGTCCATGAAGGAATCCGTGGAAATCATTCGGGTGCAGATTCTTTGGTACTAAAGTTGGCGAGGGCAAGATACTACTGGCCTAAAATGGATCAAGACGCCAAATATTTTGTTAAACAATGCGATAAATGTCAACGTTGCACACCATTGGTACATCAACCAAAAAAACCCTTACACTCAGTTTTGTCTCCATGGCCGTTCATAAAGTGGGGGATGGGTATCGTCGAACACTGCCACTGGCTCTTGGTAAGGTAAAGTTCCTTTTGATTAAACTAATATTTTTCTAATTGGGTTGAAGTAGGTCCTTATTAGAAGATTGGCAAACGTGAAGTGGTAGATTTCTTGGGGGAGAACATAATTTGTAGATTTAGGATACCAAAAGAGATAGCCTGCAATAACGAGCCACAATTTATAGGCGCAAAGGTCACGAAATTCCCTGAAGTCTTGAAAATAAAAAGGACCACATCTTTGCCTTATCATCCGAACGCAAATGGCCAAGCGGAGTCAGCGACCAAAGTGATTATACAAAATCTCAAAAACAGATTGGAAGCTGACAAGCACAAAACACACATTTAAATATGCTCGCTAGTCGAATATAGTAAAATATAATATCGTATCCACAAAGATTGGAGTTAAACAATATTATCGTAGTTTGTAGCTAGATTTATATCCAAGATGATAAAAGATTTAGATTTGTGTGATTAAAACTAAATTAACTTAAAGTCTAAACTATTGGCTAATGAAGATCGACGCAAGTAATGAGCAAAGAAGGCTATCAATTAGGAGAAGATAGGGTTTTGATAGAATAGGTGCAAAATAAATGTTTGGGATCTAACTCTAGATAATTAACTTCTAATGTTCAACTGAGCCTCTTGAATTCACTCAATTATTACTTCAAACATTTAGTAGAAATTCATCTCTCTATTAAGTCCCAACCTCACAAAATGAACTAAGTTAAGCTCGGTGAAGATATGCAAGAATTCATAGTGGATTGGTATTTAGGAGAACCTCTCTCAGTTATCCTCCTAACTAGATTTAATCAAAATTCAACTAGGCTCTTTTGATTACTAAGAAGAATTAATGAATTCAACAAACAAAATAGAATGCAAAGATATCACAAGTTATGCCTCTCTCGATTACATTAAGAAGTGAATATAGATGCAACGATTTAAAACATCTAAAGTGATTCAATATATAAAACTATAAATTATTCCACAAACAAGTATCAATACACCAAATCCATCAAATCTTATAGAGAACTACTCTATATATATGGAGTAATTCATCACAAATATGTTTAAGTTAAAGGAAAACATAAAACAATCCAAACTCTTGTCTTGAGTGAGGATTAAATGATGAAATCCTCGTGCTTTTGCTTCTCCACCTCCTCCTTAGCTTCTTTAGGTCTAAGATGTGTCCAAAGTCCAGAAAAAAAATATTTTTCCATGTATATATACCAAGTAGGGCAGGGCCCAGACGATAACACCTTTTTCTACGCGAATAGGACATTTACTTTGTAAAATTTATACAGGACCGCCACATGGGGCGACACGCCAAATATGGCAGCAATGGGGAACTTCAGAGAGCATGCAATTACGTAAGCAGAATTTGGGCAGCCATGGCGCGCCACGCACCGCCCCACAGGCTGCAGCTATGGACTTCTCTCAGAGTGAATTTCAAATCTCAATTTTTTAACGTCCAGACTTGGTCCTCGACCCCCGAACGCAATATCGGCTTAATATCTTAGGATTTTACTCAAAATTCAAAGCTCCAAATAGCTCAAATTAGCTCCATAACATCTATATCACTCATAATCACTCCTACAAGGCATAAAATACAAAATAAGTGCACAACACTAGCAATTAAAGCTCAAACTCAATTAAAGTATAGTAAATTAGAGCGTGATAAGCGACTAAAACATGTAATTATAGCTTACCATCAACACCCCACACTTAAACTATTGCTCGTTCTCGAGCAACAACCTTATTAAACAACTCTCATAACTCATCATACCAAGTATTTTTAAAATAGACTAAGCACAATAATGTAACATTCTCGCCTCAAGATTTGACTTACAAGCACCACATATTATTCACAACCCGCTCACTTACTCTAACAAGAGATATACTACAACACCTTTCCTTCATGAATCAAGTGCCCTCACATAACAATAGAGATTTAAAATTAAGAACAATCAAGAACTCAAGATAGAAAGAATTCACTCACTTTCATAAACAACATTCATATGCCAAAACAGATGCACCATAGGCTTGCCCGTAGTGTACTACTCTACTAATCAAGCTCATTCAGTCAAGGATCAAGTAGGACTTCAATTGGTTGTAATGTAGGTTGCAGAATGGGTAGCATACATTTAGATATAAGAGTGACTACATCTCCCAAAGTACTTTAATACATACACTTTAACATTCAAAAACCCGCACTTATGTCAAACCATAACTCCACCTTCACATCAATATACACCAACTCCCAAATTATTTAAGCACAGTTATATCAAGAGTTACCACTACACAGTTATATCAAGAGTTACCACTATCAATAAATATTTTTCACAAAAAATACAACTATTTTTTTCTTTCTTTTTCAATTCAAGTGGCTCTTACTTTTTCAAAATTGTGCACGTTTTTCTTATTTTCAATAGTTCCACTCAAAATCCAAACTAACCACACCACACTTCAACTTTTACTAAGTTCATAACAATTTTAAGTGCTCATGAGAGGTGAAAAGGTTCAAATAGATGGTCAATTCAAACAAATGGGTAAGGCTTGTAATGTGGTTGCCAAAGAAACATGATTACAGACTCAAAGGGGTTAAATAAGATACATAACAATTAGGCGGATAATAACATATAACTGGCTCAACAAAGAAATTTCTATATCACTTCAACAACTAAATAAAACTACTATTTTGCTTTGCAAACAAGCAGGCAAGTTTTAGACATCAAATGAAATGAACAGAATAACCTAAAAACCTTACACATACATGGCACATAACTCACTCAGGATTGGACTCATCAACACACTCTATTCAAAGCAGTTAAGTAAAGTTAAGATCATACAAATTAAGGTACTTATACAAGAGTCAAAAACTGAACCTAAACGTCACAACTAAAACACTCACTATTCTCAAGGCATAATAAAGTCAAGATACATTGCTTAAAGTTCAAATCACAGCACAAGGTTTCCTAACCTAACAAAAGTAAAAACTAACTACACCCGGTTCAAATAAAACCCTTGAAAAAGAATCGCGCTACAAAGAAAAACCAAAGGGGAATTATTAAACTACCTAACAAAAGAAAATATTTTTGTCTTTTTCCTTCGACTTTAACCCTCAAGAAACCTGTTGAATGATATCCATCGTCAGGAAAAGTCAAAATTTTTAAATATTTTATGTTTTTTAAAGTTTTTTTCTATCCTTAACTACTAAAAAGCAAAACTAAAACTGATATGCATACATACATACAACATATCCTCCACCCCACGCTTTATGTTGTAGCATGCCCTATGAAACATAATTAAAAAGCATAAGGTAGAGGAACCTTTTCTGAATCTCTAGTTAGGGTCTGAATCAAAGTCAGGCTACATTCCACGCGCCCGAACTAGTGCACATATCCATGCAGACAACTTATTCTCAACCTTCTTGGGGGTACACCCCACACTTATCTTTTTCAATCACTGGAGCTTTCTCTTTCACTCCCTTCGCTTTCCACTCATCACTTGCAGTTGACTTCTCTTTTTTCACCTCCGTTTCTACCTCCATCTTAAAAGTTACAGTCTCATCACCCACTCTCAGCATGAGCTTCCTCTCGTGTATATCTAAAATTGTTGTACCCATTACTAAGAATGGTCTTCGTAGGATGAGGGGTATCTCATTATTCTCCTCCATCTTCACCACTATAAAGTCTACAGGAAATACAAAATTATCTACCCGAACTAAGACATCTTCAACTATCCCCACGGGTATCACAGTCATTTGGTCTGCCAACTGCAAAGATATTGGTGCAGACTTTATCTCTCCAAGCTTATTCTCCAGTTTCCTATAAATAGAAAAAGGCATTAAATTAATTGATGCACCAGAATCACATAAAGATTTATCAAAGTTAAAAGTGACTAAAGAGAAAGGTATAGTAAAACTATCACAACCCAAAATCCATTAAGGGGCGTGATGGCGCCGGACACCACTGTCAGGCAAAGCCAACACCAAGAAGTTAATTAAATTTCCATTTTAGTATTTATTGAAGTTATTCCTCTTATACATTAAACAATAATCTCATAATCCTCATGGAACCCGGTGTCACAAGTGCATGAGCTATTTCTAGGAAATAATGTAATACAATAACCGTCCAGAATACAAATTGGATAGTAATATGAAAAAGACTCTGCTGGCTACGGGTCATCTCGAGAAGTGTAGCTCACCTAAGTCCCCGTACCAACCATGATATTACGCCCACTAAGACACTAGAGATACATGTGCATGTGCAACAAAAATGCACAGCAAGTGTAGCATGAGTACGAAAGCAATATGTACTCAGTAAGTATCCGTTTAATCTCGAAGAAGTAGAGACGAGTGGGCGACTTCGACACTTACTAGTGGTCCAATAATGATACACCAACAATATAATAAATGAAGAATTTGTACAAACATGGTTATAACTCAATATAATGAAGCAAACAAACAATTCTTTCTTTTATAGGAAATTTCCAAAATTCCTTTTCATCATTTATACATTTAACTCAGGCCAAGGAGAACAAATATCTATATTTATAAATTTCAAGGCAAACAATACAGGCATGCTAAATTCATGTCGAGGTCGTACGGCCCGATCCAATAATATTTAAACTGTGCACTGCTACAGGGTCAAATGACGCGAACCATAGATGTATCTATTGTCCCCGCTCTTGAATCATACTCGCAACGCAGTCAAAATTAAAGAAACACACCAAAGAGTCAATCAAGAAATCATCAGGGAATCAATTATCCAATAAAAGGAAAATACTCTTTTTAAAAGTCAAGAAACGATGTCTAGTATTTTTAGAAAATTCACTTACCCGGTCAATATGTTTTAAGCATTTCAAATTGACAACAAGATCGCAAATATTACAAGTAAAGCATGCTTTTGGATCCTAGACTACCCGGAATTAAGCATAATAGTAGGTACGCACGGACTCTCGTCACCTCGTGCGTACGTAGCCCCCACAAATAGAAGCACATATCCAATTAATTCACATATGGGGACAATTGCCTCTTACAAGGTTAGAAAGGAGATTCACCTTGCTCTGAAGTTCCATAACCATTATTGCATGCCCTTTCGAAAACTCAAATCGATGCACATTGCTCTAAAAGTAGCCAATAATTATGTAAACTCATTAATATATGATCAATTACTCATTATAATCCAATTTATAACAATTCCAAGCCCGGATCAAAAAGTTGACAAAATTTCCCTCATGCCCACATGCCTGAATTCCGAAATTTTTTCAAAGATAAAGTCTATCCAAAACCTCAAGAACTCAAATACATAATTTACTCCCAATTTCGTGCCCAAATCGTAGTCAAAATCCAAGAATACCAAAGTTCTAGGTTTTTCTTCAAAATCCCAATTTTCACTAATTTCACATGATTTTTCATGTTAAAATCTAGATATAATCCAAGTAATTGATTTGCAATAGGTGGGAATCACTTACCTTGACATGGATGATGAAAATGGAGCTCCAAAATCTCTCCTAGGTCAGTTCCCATGGAGGAAATGAGATAAAATGAGTAAAACCCATTTCTTTACACTTATACACTGCCCGGACCTGCTCTTCTTCGCGTTCGCGAGACTACCTTCCTGTTCGCGAAGAAGAAAAATCCAAATGAAAAATGATTTAATAATTTGAAAAGTGGACACCACGACCTACAACTTTCATGTTTTGGAAATGTCCCAACTCCTTATAAATTTTGAGATAAAAGCTGCCAACGTCAGCCATGTGCAACATAAATTTCTTCTTCATCTTCCTAGACAGCCTGTAGTGTACCAGCCATAACTTTTGGTACACAAATCCAAATGCTAAATGATTTATCTTTCTGAAGACTAGAAACGAAAGGCTACAATGTTCATTATTGTATCATCTCCAAATTCCTTGCAGATTATGGGATATGAGCCACCAAAGCAAGACCTACGCAACAGAAATTTTTCTTCTTTGCGAAAGCGAGACTCTCCTCGCGAACACAAAGAAAAAAATTCCATAAGCCAAATCCTTCTTCGCAAACGTGAGAGAACCCTCGTGGACGCGAAGAAAAACACCAGACACCAGCTTCAACAGTTTCAACACAACCTAAAATGCTCCAAAACCACCCCGAAACACACCCGAGGCCCCCGGGATCCCGCCCAATCACATAACTTAGTCCCCTAAAATAACACGTACCTGATCAAAGCCTCAAATCATGTCAAACAACTCTAAAACCATGAATCGCACTCCAATCCAAGCTTAATGAACTTTATAATTTCAAACTTCTATATTCGATACCGAAACCTATCAAATCACTTCCAATTGACCTCAAAATTTGCACACAAAGTCATATTCGACATTATAGACCTATTCCAACTTTCAGAATCAAAATCCTACCCTGATATCAAAAAGTCCACTTCCAGTCAAACTCCTGAAAACCTTCAAATTCTATCTTTAGCCAAATGACTCCAAAATGAGCCAAAGACCTCCGAGTTCACTTCCGATCTCGCTGCCAACCCCAGAATCACCATATGAAGCTATTCCCAGACTCGGAATTCCAAATGGACATCGATAACACCGATATGCACTTCAACCCAAGCTTATGAAATTCTTTCAAAAATGACAACTTCCACAATAGGTGCCTAAATGTCCCTGGGTCTTTCAAAACCCGATCCGGACATATGCCCAAGTCCGAAGTCATCATACGAACTATTGGAAACTTCGAATCCTGATTCTGAGATCGTTTACTCAGAAATGCAATCTTAGTCAATTCTTTCAACTTAAACTTCCGAAATGAGAATTCCTTTTCCAAATCAACTCTGAATTTCTTGGAATTCAGTTCCAACCATGCGTACAAGTCATAATAACTAAAGTGAAGCTGCTCATGGCCTCATACTGTTGAACAACATGCTAGAGCTCAAAACGACCGGTCGGGTCGTTACGAAAAACTCCCTAGATCTCCACACTTTTGAGGGAGTTTGTTTTTCAAGATTGCATTGCAATGCTCTCTGAGATTGACCACTGAGGTCTCTTCTATATTTCTCTTATTTGTTTGGATCTCTTTCTATAATTTCTCATAAGCTGGCATTTGTGAGAGAACCTCTGTGAATGGCAAGTTTATATTAACTTGTCTCAGCATATCTAGAAATCTCTCAAACTGCTTGTCCAACTTCTCTCTATAGAGCTTTTAGGGAAAAGGTAGAGCAGGCATATGGCCACTCACATCATGTTCCTCCCTTATCGAAGTTTCCTCCTTCTTTTTTTTCTCTACTCCCTTCTTGCCTTTATTCATCTTATCATCTTCAATTTTCAGCTCCTTCCTACTTTATTTTTCAGGTGTCACCTATTTTTAGACTGGAGTGGTATCTTTCAACACTTATTGTTTTTTTGGAATTCTTCTCAGTATCAGCTAGCAAAGTACCTGGATTCTTTTAGATAATATAGTTGCAATTTGTCCCACTTGTCTCTCCAAGTTTCGCAAACCTATGCCAAGTTCTTTTATAGCTGCACCATGCACATCTAATCTCTCATCTATATTGACAATAAATGATTTGATTAGATCCAGACTGATTTGATTGTTGAGGTTGAAACTGCTGCCTCCGGTGATTTTGGAATCCTGGAGCTCCTTGTCTCTGAAATCTAGGGTTGTTTTGTTGCCATGAATTTGAAGTACCCCCAAGTGAAGTCCATGAAAAATCGGGGTGCTTCTGAACCATTGAATTGAAGTTATAAGTACCCACAACATTCTCTTCTTTCATTGGAACTTGACACTGAGGAGTCAGATGTCTTCTTCCACATATATCACATACTGTATGAGGCTCATTATGTATCGAGGCTAACGTCAACTTCCTTATTTCTTTGGCCATGACATCAAGTTGTACCTACACATATGTATTAGTATCAACTTGGTGAACACCATTTGATCTTCTTCTTTTACCAATCTTAGAGGGACACTAATTTGCATCTTCAGATAACTCATCTAAAATTGTGACTATCTCCTCTGGAGTCTTCTTCATCAACATGCCTCCAGATGTATTGCTCCATGTTCTACGTGAGGCTAATGTCAATTCTGCTATGTTGACACTTTCACATTATCTCCTTAAACCTCTCCCAAGCTTCAAACACAATTTCAGCTTTGTTCCGGCAGAAGTTATGAATTTCCCTTCTAAACTTGCCCGTTTTATCTGGTGAGAAATATTTATCAAGAATTATTTTGGTCATCTTATCCCATGTTCTAATTGATCCATTAGGCAAGCTTCGAAGCAAGTGCTTTGCATCATCTTTGAGTGTGAAAGGGAATGCCCTTAAGTAAATTGTATCTTGTGACACACCATTGTATTAAAAGGTGTTCATGATCTCCTCGAAGTCCATTAGATGATTTTGGATCTTTGTTATACTTTCCTCTGAAGACACAACAATTTTGAAGGTTTGAAGCAACCCTTGCTTCAACTCGAAATTGTTAGCTACAACTGGAGGTGATCTCACACTTGATAACCCTTTGTTGTAGACCATTCTAGAATAATCACCAAGTAGTCTCCGAGCACCAGGAGGTATATTTTTGAACTGTTCTGGAACCAAAGGTTGATTTTGAGCAATTCTTCATGCCCTTTCCTCTTCATAGGCAATTTGTGCAGCTCTAAGAGTTGCTTCTTCAGCATCCCTTGTAGCTTTCCCTCTGAGTTGGGATGCCTCCCTTGCAGCCAAATCTACATTATCATCATCTCTATTCATATTTCTTTGGTTGAGGATTTCCCAACCTTCTCTGTATTCTCGGGGAGATTTCTTCCCTTCTGCAACTGTCGTAGTTATTTCTCTATTTTTGGTTCGTATGAATGCACTTCATTCCTAGAAGATCGAGTCATGCACCAATCTAACCTGTATCTTGCGCACCATTAAAAGAACACCTAAACATAAAAAGAGAAAAATAAAATAAAATAAATTAAATGTATAAATTCTTGAATTAGAACTACCAAACTATTTCCAACACTATTGATTGCCAATCCCCGATAACAACGCCAAAAGCTGACGAGCGCAAAACACACACTTAAATATACTCGCTAGTCGAATATAGTATATATAATAATGTATCCACAGGGATTGGAGTTAAACAGTGTTATCGCAGTTTGTAGCTAGATTGCTATCAAAGATAATCAACAATTTAGATTTGTATGATTAAAACTAAAATTAACTTAGAGTCTAAACTATTGGCTAATGACGATCGACGCAAGTAATGAGCAAAGAAGGTTATCAATTGGGAGAAGATAAGGTTTTGATAGGATTAGTGCAAGATAAATATTTGGGATCTAACTCTAGATAATTCACTTCTAATGTTCCAGTGAGTCTCTCGAATTCACTCAATTATTAGTTCAAATTTTTAGTAGAAATTCCTCTCTCGATTATGTCTCAACCTAACAAGATGAACTATGTTAAGCTCGGTGAAGATATGCAAGAATTGGTAGTGAATTGGTCTTTAGGAGAACCTCTCTCGATTATCCTCCTAACTAGGTTTAATCAACAATTCAACTAGCCTCTTTTGATTACTAAGAATAATTAATGAATTCAACCAACAAAATAGAATGCAAAGATATCACAAGTTATGCCTCTCTCGATTACATTAATAAGTGAATATAGATGCAACAATTTAAAAACATCCAAAAACAATTCAATACATAATACTATAGTATAATCCAAAACAAGTATCAATATACTAAATCCATCAATCCCTAAAGTGAACTACTCTATAGATATGGAGTAATTCGTCACAAATATGTTTAAGTTAAAGGAAAATATAAAACGATCCAATCTCTTGTCTTAGATGTGGCCAAAGTCATCACCTCCTCCTTAGCTTCCTTAGGTCTTAGATGTGGTCAAAGTCCAGAAAATAAATTTTTCCATGTATATATACCAAGTAGGATCGGGCCCAGATGAAAATAACTTTCCTACACAAAATAGGACATTTACTTTGTAAAATTTATATAGGTGCACCGCATGGGGAGGCGTACCAGGCGGGGACAATAGTGGGGAACTTCAGAGAGCATGCAATTTGACTATCAGCAAAATTTGGGTTATCGCGGTGCCCCGCGTGCTGCCCCATATGACGCAGCTGTGGATTTCTCTCAGAGTGAATTTAAAATCTCTATTTTTTTAATGTTCAGACTACCGCGCCCCTTTTTTCTCGTGAAATTGGATTTATGACATTTTGGTTGGGACAAGTCTTTCCTTTTGGGAAAGGGGTTTTATTCTGAAGAGTCGTAATCTAACGATTTTAAGGTGCATTAGGGAACCTATAGGGTTCATTTCTAACGATGTTTGACAACCATAAATAGGGTAAAGGCATGAAATTATCCTAAGGGGAAGGTGTTAGGTACCCCTCAGAACCCACTAGTGTGGTTCCTGGCCAGACAGTTTTTGTGAATTTCTGCAATTAGCAAATAGACAATTAGGGTTCAAATAATAGGGAATTTAAATTCACATACACAAGTGTTTGAAAACAATTAGTGGAAAGCGGAAAGGATTACAATCGAGGCATTCTTATGAATATAAAGGGGGGTGCCCTAGGTTTGTTTGTAATATGGATCATATCAATATAATACCCGGTATGACATTTCTCAAAAGAGGGGCTACACGTGGTATTAGCGCACCGGTCATCATATCCATATCTACCCTTTCCCGCCCCGTGAAGGTAATTAAAACGAAGGTTGGTCTCGACCCCTATTGCATGTTGTTACATGTCCGTTCCTATCAATCCTCGAGGAATTTAGGACTTCTATCCTATAAGAAGGAGGTTCTAGGCATACCCTCAGATTTAAAGGTAAAATACTAAGCGACAATTAAGAACATCTAACACTGCATTTAAGGGGAAAACATAGAAGTAAGTAGAAGGATCATGTATACCTTCACAAATAATGCACATAGATAAAATGACTCATGCATAACAAAAGTCTGCATTCAGAATCCTAAAGCAGGGCATCTAAGTGATAACATCAGAACCAGATTTATTATATGACTCAGAAAAGAAGTTTGAATCTTGCTTGCCTACTGATTTTAACACGCTGACATCTAAAAAAGGACAATTCTGGTTTTTATTTAAGCAATTACCTAAGGCTTGCCTAGGCGTTAAGCAATACGCAATAGTTATTCCGAGTTATTAAGACAGTTTAGAGATTATTTTTACCTAAAATATGTTGTTCTAGTTGCAGAGATTGCTACCAATTTTTATTCAGAAAACATCACAATGTGAGAATTATTACATTACTACCTTTTCATGAATCAGTATTTAACTAGGCATTTTAAACAAAAATATAAACCGGACCCTAGAACATGATATCTGATATGCACATGTAAATTGCAGGGTTGTTGAAAACAGAGTCGCTAAGGCATGATTTCTAAATGTACACAAGAGATGCATAATACTACTTCTGAAAGTACAAGTGTAACAGCTTATATGTCAATGCTGTTATTGTCCTAGGAGCAGGATTTCTAAGTGATAAAACATAAAACATGGATTAATGCATGAGGTGTTGAAGCAAGAAACATGGATCCTAAGAAAATGATCTCAAATGTATGTATGAATCCTAAGCATGGTTTCTATTTCACAATTAGAAATATAAACCTAATAACATGTTTTCTACCCTTAACAAATTATAACATGCATGTTTACCCTATCCCTTTTCACTAGCAACCCTAATACTTGTTTACAAATTTATTACAGACCATGTGATTGAATTACCTAAGCAGAAATGAAAAATAAGAAGTTACAACTATAGGAAGCCTGATATGGACTTCCTCTCTGAGTTATGCAATAAACTACCTCAAATGCCAATATTGTTCCATAGCCTGTCTTATATCTGGGTGTGTCAGAGTTCCCTAAGGACCTCAAGGGATCCAGGAAAATGCTCACACCTAGATTGCATAACCAAAACAGAGTGAGTGCAGTGTGAAAGGGCCAACTTTTATGTGTCCAAGTTCAGAGGGAGCTCAAGGGTCCTAAAGCAAGGCTCACTCAAAAAGGGCAGAACCTAATGGTCTAAGAGTATGTGTGTGAGTGCTTGACATATATTTAAAGAAGTTGAGTTGGAAAACAGTGTTGAAAATGATTGTTTTGAAATACGTTTGCAACAATAACAGAAGAGTTTCTTAGGGGATACAGTTTTGAAAGGGGAAGGGGATATGAGCAACAACAACACATACATAACAACTTCAAAGAGCAGTATAGCTTTAGAAGTTACAAACAGGGAAGTAGGGGTTGGGGACATAGAGGGCCCAAATTAGAAACACATAAACATGGCTGAAAGAATGCATATAGATAAACAAGTAAGGTCTGATTGGCCTTTACAACACATACAATTGCTTCAAAGAGTTAACAAGGGAATCATGCTTGAAATTAGAATTGTAATAAGACATAGGGATAGGGTGTGGGAGTAGCCATGCAGGGGTCTATTACACATAATTAGTCATGACTTAGTGTTAATCATGTACTTTAGGAGACATACTAGTTGAGAGACATAAACAGGAACTCAAGTAGATATGCTGATTACACTTTGAACAAGAGAGGACATAACTTAAACATGCTGAGTAAAGCAATAAACAAGAAGTGCAATTATACAACACGAGTCATTGAGTCAGTGCAGAAAAGACAGGGATTAGCAAACAATGGAGCACATAGAATTGATATTTTTAGAATGAACTAGGAACATACCAGTTAAGGAAGCATAAGTGCAGAAAAGAGCAATGCAATTAGAGTTCCACAGTCTAGCCCTAGCTTTCGCCGGCTAGACAAAATAGTAGCACAAGTAGTAGAAAAAAAAAAGTTTGATTGTGTATGTGTGTGTTCTGAACTATATGTTCGTGTCCTTTGCTAAAGAGAGGGTAGAGTATTTATAGTTTGAGAACAGGCATGGAAAATAAGGTAATAAGTACTGATTTAGCATAATTATAGAAATAATGCGAATCATAATCAATTAAAGACCTGGACTTTCTTCAATTAGGGAGCCATGGTTCAAACGGATATGAGTTGTATCAAATAAGGAAAAGAATTGCTTGTAAGATTGATTTTACCATAATAGGAATAGTAAAAACATGTAGCATGTAATAAGGACTAAGTACAGAATAGTTTAAACATAAGGAAAGTGCACTTTAATTAACAACATATTTGTGCATATAAACAAGGTAGAGTACAATTTGATTCTGAAAAAAGTTAGTTCAGAGAATCATGAATGAGATTGAAAATCACAGAGAATCAACACTAACTAAGGAAAGTATCACAAAAGTAAGGAAGCAATTTCGAAAAATCAGTACAGAGTTACAAGGAAAATACACAAAATCAAGGATGTAGGTTTAAGGAAATTACATAGACATGAACGATCAATAAAACAAACAGTCGGACCTATTATACGATAAATAGCACGGGTTTGGATAAAATCAAAGAAACCTTAAGAACAAATTAGAACATGAAGCACAAGAGAATATAGAACACATATAAAGCCTAGAACGTTCATGATAGTCATGCAAAACACATCGCAAGCAAATTCAAACTACGAATCGAACCCTGAAGCATTAGGGTTTCTTGACAAAAGTGAATCGAGCAAAAAGGAAAGACTTTGGTAATGTTTAAACATGCTACAAATCAAAGTAATTACTAAAATCAGAAAGAAATAATTTTTTTTTGTAAAAAGGGTTTTGAAACCCTAGTCTGTAAATGAAGAAATCATTTGAAATAGGAGAAATATTTTGATGAAAATGGGTGAAAACATTAAAAACCCATAGATCCATCACATATCTAAAAAGATTAGAGGATTTACAGCTAGGCTTTTTTTTTCCAGAAAATAGCAGAGACTAAGAAAAATTAGTTAAAACTCATGGATACGCCTAAATCTAAGACAGACCTAAAGGAAAGTGGAAAATCTCAAAAGCTAGGGTTTTAGAGATCCCAAAGAGGATGAGAGAAAATTAGATCGTTATCGGTCTTAGCCGGAAAGGCCATGGATCTTACTTGAATATCCATGAATGGCTGGAAATTAGCATAAAAGACCATTGACAGAAGTTGAACAAGGTCTGGACTATATCTCTTCGAGATCATTCCACGAAATCATAAAAATGGGCAATCAGGAGACGTAAGAGACAAGCACACGTCTCAAACAACCATGGAAGTCCATGAATTGAGTGAGGATCAAAGGGGATTGGCTGGTTTTAGGTGGAGGCGGCTAGGGTTTGAGTTAGGTTTCAGATAGAATTGGATAGGAAAGGGGATTCAAGGGCGGCGAATTGTAACAAATGAGTTAGGTTAGGGGGTCGTTCGGGTTAAAAAAAAAAGGGGAAATAGGGGTCGTTGATCTTAGAGATCAACGACCAGGATAAGAAGGGGTAGGTGGGGATTCGGGTTTGGGAATGGGTAAAGAGGGTATGGGTCAGGTTTCAATTAAAATTGGGCTGGGAAATTGGGGTCCGATTTTAGGCTACAATTGAAAGCCAATTTGGCTATATTTTAAATAGCTATTTTTTCCTATTTAATTTATAAAAAAGTATATAATTACTAAAAACTAATTTAAAGGGATAAAATAATTTATAATACACAATTAATAATTTAAATATATATGATCCAATTTTAGGCGTATAAAACATAATTAAAATCTAAAAAGGCTAGTATTTTAATTATGTGCAATTTAGCTTTTAAATAAAATTGTAAAACTATGTGAAATTTAATTTAGCCATATTTTGGCATAAGTATAGAAATGTAATAGATGAAATATCAAAATACTAATTTTGAAAATAATTATTGGGGATATTATGGATAAAGGGGAGAAAATGAATCAATTTAAACCTTTAGAATTATGAAAAATATAATAAAGTACCTGGACATGCTCTTTTATATATATATATATATATATATATATATATATATATATATATATATTATTTTGAAGGTATTTTTCATATTGAAAATATATGAGGAAAAATTTGGTATCAACAGCTGCCTCTCTTTACCCGGTAAGAATGAAAGAGTTTCTGGGTAAAGAAATGATGGCCAATTTCGACCGAGCAAAATGGTCTGAAGAGGTTAGGTTGCACCCCGGCTTTCAAGCTACCTATATATCCCATTTTACAAGAATCAGGCCGTATGTAGTTCAAGATTCACCGGTGGAGTATACCGACGAGGCAATTTCAAAACAGATGCAACATATAGGGTTATGTGAACAGACAGTTTACGAGAATGGTTAAGTTTGATATGGATGCGGGAACTGAAGCGGGATTGCTCCTGCCGGGATGGCCGTTGCTCGTTGGTTTACCTGCAAATAAGCAATACAAGCATATATTGTGTGTAAATTTAAACATGATGCAAATTCTCGTCGGACCATGAATGTTGTCGTCGAACAATGAAGATGATGTCCTTAGACCATGATGTCCTGGGCCATGAAGCGTATAATAAAGGATTCACAGGCCATGAAATGATGTTCTCGGGCTATGAGGATATTGCCTCCGAACCATGACGACTTTGAATAATGATATACAAAAGTTTGAAAGAGATCCTCAGGACATGACATGGTGTTCTCGGGCTATGAAGATGGTGCCTTCGAACGATGACGCCTTTGGAGGAGTTGGCGGTATTTCAGCCAATGAAGGATGCATTATGTGGTTATCTTTCAGTCGTGCAATATGGTACATTGCGACTTTTCAGCCGTGCAATGCAGTATGTGGCGATCTTTCAGCCGTGCAATGCGGCGATCTTTCAGCCATGCAATGTGGCGATCTTTCAGCCGTGTAATGCAGTATGTGGCGATCTTTCAGCCGTGCAATGCAGTATGTGGCGATCTTTCAGCCATGCAGATGCAGATGGAGGTAGAGCTTAACCTCGAAAGGCAGAATAGTAGCATTATGCAATGCAGATACAGATGGAGGTAGATCTTAACCTCGGAAGGCATAATGGCAGCCTTATGCAAATTGGAAGGAAAAATGGTAGGCTTATGCAATACAGATGTAGATATAGGTAGAGCTTAACCTCGGAAGGCAGAATGGTAGCCTTATGAAATGCAGATGCAGATGGAGGTAGAGCTTAACCTCGGAAGGCAGAATGGTAGCCATATGCTGGAAATAAAATAACAAATGACAAGGTTTTTTTCTTAGCTGAGAGCAGATTGCAGCATTGTCATTACTGGGAGCATTGTGACATATGGGACATCACTGGTGTGTGCTGATATCAAATGTTGGCAAGTGCAACGGTTCTGAGAATCGTATTCTTGAACAATATTTGTTCCACGGGCGTACAGTATGTTTAATGATTTCTCAATCCTAGTATCTGCATCCAAAGAAAAATCGTGAGTTTGTAAAGGGGGAAGGTTAATTTGTATCCCTGCTGGCTTTTGCTTGACTCGTTCGGCTTTGATCTGGTGATACCTTATTACATCCACAAATAAAAATGACAAAATTCTTAACGTTAGAGTTTCGACACCGTAAAATAAATAGTACACAACTTGAATCAGTAATTTAATCTAGTCTTTCTTCACCAGCTTGGTCACCCCACTTGGCTTTCCACATCCCTTGTTCGTAAATCAACAAGATCCATAGCCCGCAAAGGTATACCTGAAACACAGAAGAATGAATTTGTTAAATCTAGTTCATTATGTCTCGAGAACAAATTAACAAATTTGGTAGCCCCTCATTCATTTCATCAGATATATTATCTCTTACCTCCATTTCAATATATTACTCAGGTAGTGTTCCAATGCACCAAAATCTTGTCTAACTAACCTACCAAATCATATCAATGTTCGATCCATATTCATGCCTACCCCAACGAGACTCCTTCAGTGGATTCGTGGCAAAAGTTTTCTAGAATATAAAAAGAAGCTACTAAACATTTTAGTTTAGTAGAATAATTAACTTCACTCTTAGAATGTTTCAAATAGTAAAAGTAAACACATGCAATATTTTAGATCTACTTAAACCACTTCATTGAAACATCAAACAAGAGGGCATCGGTGAGTGGTTCATTGAAACATCAAAATCAACTACATTAGCAACTTTCTGATAAAAATTTATATATAAATTTCACTCTTCAATGCAGTAAATGTCACGGATTTTCGAGATTCATTTACGTTAATGGCACATTACGTAAAAAATACTAATTAGTATGGTTTGTTCATGTTAAAACTTCAATATTTTTAGTACGGAGAAGGTCCAAAAATGCCCGTGAACTATGTTAAATAGGACAAATATGCCCGTCGTTAATAGTTGGGCCTAAATATGCCCAAACCGTCCAATAGTTGAGCAAATTTGTCCTTTTCTAACGGAAACAATATTTTTTCTTTTCTTTTTTTAATTAATTAAAATCAAAATATTTTTTCCAGTTTTTAGAAAAATATCGATTTAAAAAAACTGAAAAATAATTTCTAAATCAATTATTTTTATAAAAACAGAAATAAAATCTAAAAATTAATTTTCTAAAGCAATATCTTTGTAAAAACTGAAAAAAAAACAAATATTTTCTTTTTATCAGTTTTTAGTTTTAAAAAAAATCAGTTTTTTCCAGTTTTTACCGCTTTAGAAAATTGCTTTTCAGTTTTTTTCTAGATTTTACAAAAATTATTGTTTTAGAAAATAATTTTTCAATTTTTTTAAAGTAATATTTTTTTTCAGTTTTAACAAAAATATTTCTTTAGAAAATTGCTTTTTAGATTTTATTTCTATTTTTACAAAAACATTGTTTTAGAAAGAAAGAAATTTAGTTTTTTTAATACAATATTTTTCGTTTATTCAATTTTTAGTAAAAATAAATTCAGTTTTTTTTTTCTGTTTTTACAAAAACATTGCTTTAAAAAATTGCTTTTTAGACTTTATTTCTGTTTTTACAAAAATATTATTTTAGAAAATATTTTTCAATTCTTTTGTAAAAACTGGAAAAAAAAAATATTTCCGTTTTTTTTTTCTTCAGTTTTTAGTAAAAAAACTTTTAGAAAAATTGCTTTAGAAAAAAAATATTTTAATTTTAATTAATTAAAAAAAGAAAAGAAAAAATATTGTTTCCTTTAAAAAAGGGCAAATTTGCTCAACTATTGGACGGTTTGGGCATATTTGGGCCCAACTATTAACGACATGCATATTTGTCCTATTTCACATAGTTTACGGGCATGTTTGGACCTTCTCCATTTTTAGTATTAGAAGACTGCTTTGCATTTTCAATAATGTGTAAGAATATACTTTCTTTCTCCTTTTAATAATTTTTACATAATAATTAACAAAGTAAATACAGTGAAGTATATTTTAGCTTTTATAAATACTAGAATTAAAATAACTTACCGTAGAAGATGTAACTTTCATTAAACATATGGCATATACTCCGGTCATTATTTCTAATAATTTTAAATTTGTACATAAGCTTATTAACCAGTTGACAAAAGGCTGTACCTGAATTTGAAGTTTGGACAGTTCAGTAGCTAGAAATGCAAAATCCAAAAAAAAATCAGCCCATGGCATCACCTACACTCACGAAATCCCTTTCTTTACCTTTTTTTTTCAAAATAAAAGAAAATTAGATAACTTTGGAACTGAACTAGCTAGAAATGAAATTAAAATGAATGTTAGAAAAGAACTTTGATGCAAAGCAAAGTCAGTATACCTGCAATCAAATTACTTACACCAACCATTTGAACATAATATAGTTGAAAGGCCATCTTCTATCTCAAGAGAATTGATACGAATGATGAATCCATCAAATAACATGCACTAACAGTTTGGACATATGGTACTTTACAAGTTTTATCTAGATAAATGACGATTATTGATGTTATACATAGAAGATACCTACTAAATGGTTTAATAAGTAAATGGAAGTACTATGACATGAAGATAAGAATCCTAGACTATTATTACAGAATGATATAGATACTTGCATATCTATATATATCTTGAACGGATAATTGCAAGTACATAAATAAAACAAGGCGGATAGAATAACTTCAATTACTATAATAACTTTTCAATAAAAATAGAGTAATATAGTTTCGGCCTTCAAGATTCTAATTCTTCTTTATATGAGAGCACTCCAGAAGACAATCATAAATGTTTCTATTCAAATAAGGTAAATATTTAATTAACATGAGTTAGTAAGAGAAGAAAAATTAGTCCATCAACAATTTATGTCTAACGAACAATACAAAGAACTAGATCAAATAGTTTAAAAAATATATTATTTAGGACCTATTCTCTCAAACATAAATCAAGTTGCATTACTACAGATATTTGGACATGTTCTATTAGATGTAGTAATATGATTATA
The DNA here is from genome assembly GCA_026770625.1 of Nicotiana glauca. NCBI lineage: Eukaryota > Viridiplantae > Streptophyta > Magnoliopsida > Solanales > Solanaceae > Nicotiana > Nicotiana glauca. The sequence continues at coordinate 50,224 of MU682860.1, read as the reverse complement.
TCAGGAACAATACAAGAATAAGTTTTTACCTCAAAGGTATAATAATGAACTAGACATGTAATCCAAGAACTCATTATCGACAAAAAGGGAGAACTTACTTTGTTAGAGGATGGCACAAGACATCGAAGTATGAAGTCTTAAAAAATATCCCTATATTGCTAATTCTCCTTCACCCATTGTGAATGACATTATTAATAATTAAATTGCACTCATGAGAAGAAATTTAAATGCATATCAATTTGATTTTGCATCAAAAGAATCTGCCTTCAACAAACTTTAAAAAACATACCTATATTGTGAATCCAATTACCAAATGAAATTTTTATTTTTCCAGAAAACAAAATTCACCAAACTGTATCTCAAAATTTACCAACTTCTTCTTATTTTTGCATCAACATTATGCATAAAATTAGAGTAGCGTAAGTCAAGATTAAACATTTCTACTATAAATTTTGAATAAAAGTAACAAATATTGAGACCTGTGAGACCTACCAACAAAGGAAGAAGAACAGAGTAGGACAAAAGTATAAAGAAAACAATAAAAGAGCAATGAATTTTGACTAGTAAAGAAACCCTAACCCATAAACGATGAAACCTATATTTAATCTAATTGGAATATGAATCTATTGAAGGACAACCTTCTTCTGCACTCACAACAAACACAAAATCAATATTTATGCAATTCAGCTTTGCATTTGACAAACAGAAGGGCCATCAAAATTGAAATCAAGAGGAAGAGAGAGAGAGAGAGAGAGAGAGAGAGAGAGAGAGAGAGAGAGAGAGAGAGAGAGAAAGAGTAGAGAGTAGAGAGAATTACCTAGTGACAGTGGATAATGGTGGTGAGAAAGATGAGTTGAGTGCCGACGACGATGGGAGAGAAAGGGGGAGGCATCTTGCAGATTATTATGGGTGAATGTAGTTCTGCACAGTAGAGGGAGAGAGAGCATTTTATGGGGTAAAACATTAGGGAGAAGGAAATGAGTAAAATAGGTTTTTAATTTAGTAACCTTTACTGACTATTACTTTGAATCACCTATAAAAAGGCATGATTTCTTGGCAAATGTTAAATTGTTGCCAATGTTTGTGCAGCGAGAATTATTTTATCGACAATTGGCTAATTGCCCCTAAATGATTGCTACTAAAAGGCTTTTTTGTGGTAGTACGTTCATATGTGGACCACAGGTCCCAGCATGAATTTCCTCTAGTAGCCTGGATGTTTCTTTTGCATCAACACATCTTAATAATCCTAAATCGGGAGTCCTCCTATATAGGATTCCTCCGCTATGAAAGAAATTGTTGGACAATCTCTAAAGTGTGCATTTCTGAGTCGGATTAGCAAGCTCTGGGTACTCTCCTTTTGCCAAATATTCCTTGACATCATGAAACTAAGGCTTTCCATTTGCTTCCTCTTCAACATGGGCACAATAAGTTGGCTGATCATGGATTTTCACTGGAATGGGATCAATGAAATTCTTGTCTGGATGTTGTATCATGGATGATAGGGTAGCTAATGCATCGGCGAACTCATTCTAGATTTTGAGAACATGCTAGAATTCGGTCTTCATGAACCTCTTTCTCAATTCCTATACGTGATGTAGATACGTGAGTATCTTGGAGTTCTTGGTTGCCTATTTTTCTCGTACCTGACTTATAAGTAAATCTGAATCTCCAATCACTAGCAGCTCTTGCACGTTCATGTTAATGGCCATTTTGAGCCCAAAGATGCAGGCTTCATACTCGGCTATATTGTTGGTGTAGGGGAACCTAAGTTTGGCAGACACCGGATAATGCTGACCGATTTTTGATATTAAGGTTGCTCCTATGCCAACTCCTTTGAAGTTTTCCACTCCATCAAAGAACATTCTCTAACCGCCATATGGTTCTGCAATATCTTCTCCTATGAATGATACCTCTTTATCAGGAAATACATTTTCTGTGGATCGTATCCTCCATCTATGGGATTTTCAGCAAGGTGGTCTGCCAGTGCCTGTCCCTTGATCGCTTTTTGAGTTACATAAACAATGTCGAACTCACTCAACAGGATTTTCCACTTGGCTAGCTTGCCAGTGGGCATGGGTGTCAAAACGATATACTTTAAGGGATCCATTCTCGATATGAGATATGTAGTATAGGCGCATAAGTAATGTCTCAACTTCTTAGCTACCTAAGTCAAAGCACAATAGGTGTGTTCCAATAGGGAATACTGGGCCTCGTACGGGGTGAACTTCTTGTTGAGATATTAGATGGCTTGTTCAGTCCTCCCTGTTTCATTATACTGTCCTAGAACGCAGCCGAAAGCTCCATCTAACACTACAAGGTAGACTAATAAGGGTTTACCCGGCTCGGGCGGGACTAAGACTGGTGGTGTTGACAGGTACTCCTTGATTTTGTCGAAGGCCTTTTGGTAGTCATCAGTCCATTTGGTAGTGGCATCCTTCTTTAATATCTTAAAGATTGGCGCACAGATAACTATAGACTATTCTATGAATTGGCTGATGTAGTTAAGCCTTCCTAAGAAACTTATCACATCCTTCTTGTTCTTTGGCGGTGGTAGTTCTTCAATGGCTTTGACTTTTGATGGATCCAGTTCTATTCCTCAGTGGCTCACAATAAACACAAGCAACTTCCCAGCAGGAACCCTAAATACACACTTTGTGGGGTTTAGTTTCAGGTTGTATCTCCGTAGTCTATTGAAGAATTTTCTCAAATCTTCTATGTGGTTAGTGGCCTTCTTGGATTTGATAATAACATCATTTACATATATCTCTATATCCTTGTGTATCATATCATGAAAGATGGTAGTCATGGTCCTCATGTAGGTGACCCCTATATTCTTTAGGCCGAATGGCATCATCTTGTAATAGTACACTCCCCACGACGTAATGAAAGCTATTTTTTCAGCATCTTCCTCATCTATCCAGATCTAATGATAACCAACGAAGCAATCCATGAATGACTGTAGCTTATGCTTAGTGCAATTGTCGATCATGATGTGTATATTTGGCAAAGGGAAGTTGTCTTTCGGACTTGCCCGATTGAGATCCCGGTAGTCGACACAGACTCTGACCTTCCCGTCCTTCTTTGGTACTGGCACAATATTGGCTAACCATGTCGGGTACTCAACCACCTTGAGAACCTTATCTTTGATCTGGTTGGTAACTTTTTCTTTGATTTTCAAACTCATATCAGGCTTGAACTTTCTGAGCTTTTGCTTTACCGGTGGACACATTGGATTGGTTGGTAGTTTGTGGGCCACAATAGATATACTCAGACCAGTCATGTCATCATACGACCAGGCGAATATGTCCTCATACCCCTTTAGAAATTTTGTGTATTCTTTCTTCTCTGATTGCGAAAGGTCAATGCTGATTCGTGTTTCCTTGACGTTTTCTGTATCTCCCAAGTTAATAATTTCAGTATCGTCCAGGTTGGAATTAGGTCTATTCTCAAAGTTCTCAACTTCTTTGACAATCTCGCCAGGTATGTCATATTCCTATAAATCAATGTCCATTTTTTGCGTTGTCTCATTGAATGTCACAGTCATTGGTTCATCAAGATAAGTAATAGTAATATTGTATTGATAAAGTAAGGAGGAAAATAATAGCAATAAATATTAATTCGTAAGAAAAAATCAAACATGCTTTTGATAAATTGAATAACTATTTTGAACATTGAAGATATTATTGCGTGAATTGAAAAATGCGAAAATAAAATCTTTAGTAAATAAAATAGTAAATAATGCTTGTTTTAGCCTTGCTACCCCGAGGCTCGTCTGGCTCTGGTTGTCCTGATGCTCCGATTCTTGAGACATGCCCCTCTGCTCACAGCCTATATGGAAGGGCCTTCCTCCCCCTCCTCCTCGATAATAACACAATAGTCTATATCACTGTCCTCTAGGAATAAGTTCTTCACTGCTGCAAGTGTTTCTTCTTCATCTGACCTATAAATAATGTCAGCCTGTTGGAAAGTCTGCTCTAGAAGCGGTATTGGCTGCTCTAGTGGATAGTAAGGATTGCGCCATGGTGGCGACCAATTATTGAATTCCTCCCAGGTGCATTCATATCCCCAACCGAAGGTAGTGCCATATTTCTTGAATTTTATGGGTTTAGAGATTCCTTGGAGGTTCTTGCCGAGCCCTTTGCCAGGCTCGTACTCACTTCAACTCAGTATACTCTCAATCTTTCTATCCCACTATTTGCCTTTATTGACAGCGTTAACCCGCTCGATGTGGTGGTAAGTTTCTCCACCCAGCTTCCTTCTTCCATCGATCACCGGAATGGTCTGGCGACTGTATATGGGGTTGTTACCGTCGCTGTAAATGATCACTTCATGGTGATTACATTCGAACTTTATTGCCTGATGCAGCATTGATGCTAAGGCCCCAGCAGCATGAATAAATGGCCGTCCCAACATCAAGTTGTAAGACGCAGGTACATCTATTACTTGGATATCGGCCTCGAACCAAGTCGGTCCCATCTGCAGGCATAGACTAATCTCACCAATAGTGGACCTCTGAGAACTATCAAAGGCTTTCATATTGATTGCTCCACCTTTTTCCTCACCCAGCCCTTTGCCCAACTTCTTGAGTGTTACCAGCAAACAAATGTTAAGACTGGAACCTCCATTGATCAGGATCCTAGTGATGAAATAATCTTCGCATTGCATGGTGATGTGTAGTGCTTTGTTGTGACCTACCCCTTCAAGTGGCAGCTCGTCCTCATAAAAGGTGATCTTATGGCTTTCCAGCACTTTTCCCACCATATTAGCCATTTCCCCACCAGTGATGTTACTTGGTACATACGCTTTACTCAGCACCTTCAATAGAGCATTCTTGCGTGTCTTGGAATTCTGCAGCAAAGAGAGGATGGATATTTATGCTGGAGTCTTGTTTAAGTGGTCGGTGACCAAATATTCCTTGGCCTGTATTTTTCTCCAAAGGCCATCCGGACCTGTCTTAATGAGCAGTGGCCGATTGGAGGCCTGCTTGATTGATTCAGCTAGATGTTCAGGGGTAGACTTTACTAGTTCTTCTCATACCCTGTGCTGAGATAGTTTTTTCAATCCTAACCTTGACTTTTTTTCTCGTCTCGGTTGTATAATCCCAGGGTACAATATTTGTATAGAATGGTGGCATGGTTGACATCGCCACTAGTATCGGCGCAACTATCCTTACTTCAAATGGAACATGTACCTTAGGTGGTAAGACTGCAACCTCAAATAGTGCGGGTGTATTAGCCGGAGAAGTGAATTCAACCTCAACTGGTACTGGTGTCTTTGCGGGTGGCGCTGCTTCAAACTCGAGAGGTATAGACATGTTCACCTCGGCATCCTTAGATGTTCGGATCTGGACTATGATCGGTTTGAGAGTAATTGTTGGTTTCTTTGGGTCGTCAGCTTCTTTGATCAACCCAATGGATCCTTCGAGATCCCAGTCATCTTCTACTTCAATCATGTGGATACCTCCACCCTTATAGTCTGGAAGAGGGTTGTTGTGGACGTTTAGAGAGGCTTCATTTGCGATAATGACTTGTTATCAATCAAAGAGTGTATTTTGTCTTCCAAGGAGTGGAATCCATTGATGGTGTGCCCTTTCATGCTGGAATGGTGAGCATAGGACTTGTTTGGGTTAACCCACTGAGAAGGATTCTCAGGGGTTGTAGCAGGGACGAGTGTGACATATCCAGCAGCTTTAAGTCTCTCATGAGGATGGTCGATGGGTTCAGCGATGGCTATATATCATTTTGGAGGTCTGCGATTGAAATTAGGTCTGGGTTTAGGGAAATTTTAGCGTGCATCGCTGATTGATAATAGGATGGCTGGGCATTGTAAGTTTGGTAGACGTGAGTGGGTTGTGAGTATCTGGGTAAAGTAGGTTGATATGTAGGAGGTGGAGATGATTGATAAGTTGACGGTGGAGCTTAGTATGAGGGTGTTTGGTAATTTGGAGTTGGCTCGTATGTGAGTGGAGGTGTTGGGTAGGCTTAGTATTTAAGGGGAGACTTGGTCCTTTATGCAACCATCACGGCCCCTACGTCCCTTTTCTTGGACACACCACTAGACTGTAAAGCCTTATTTTTAGCTTGCAAGGCCTCGAAGTTTGTAACCTACTGCTTTTAATACCTTATTCAAGTCTTTCACCAGGTTTGATAATGTCGGAAAACTTGTGGTTCTCAATCATCATCAGTCGTTCATAGTATTGTGGGTCCTGAGCCCAGACAAAGAACTTGTTCATTTGCTCCTCTTCTAAGGCGGGTGTGACCTTAGCAGCTTCGGAACTCCAGCAAGCAGCATACTCGCAAAACATCTCCGTAGGCTTCTTCTTTAGATTCTGGATATACAACACGTCTGGCGCGTTCTCTCTATTAAACTTGAGCCTGTCCATAAAGTCAGATGCCATACCTACCCAGCTCGACCATGTTTTGGGATCATGGCTAATGTACCAAGATAACGCATCTCCTTTCAAACTCCTCATGAATAGCTTCATGCGGATCCTTTCATATTTTCCTACTCCGACCAGCTTGTCACAATATGTCCTCAGATGGACATTTGGATTACCCGTACCATCAAAGATTTCGAAATTAGGAGGTTTGTACCCCTCAAGCAGTTCGACATCTGGTTGTATGCAAAGATCCTCATAGTTCAGCCCCTAGATTCCTTTGTTTCCCCTAACGCCCTAAATTCGGATGGTCAGTTTCTTAAGTTCCTCGGCCAAATTCCTGATAAGCAGATCCTTTCAATTAGACTCAGGTGTGCATGAGATAGGTTGGGTGGAGCGTGGTATGGTCTCTATGTGGATAGGATTGTTATGGTGGGTTGGTGTGTGGAAATGGTCGTTTACGGAGTTCTGAGGTTCTAGAATGAATAGTGGAGTGTTGTTTAGGGTATGGAAGGTGTTACATTGGTTCTTTGGTGGAGCAGCATGATGATTCTGTTGTTTTGGGGTATTTTGAGGAGAGATAGGGTTTTGAACATTTGGGATGTTGGTATCTGGGGTGCTGAGGGAAAATGACAGGTTGCCAGATTTCGAACCTGATCGAGCTCTTCCTATTACTTCAACAGTTTCTGTTCAAGTTGTGACACATTATCGTTAGGAACCCGAATTTCATGGCCATCAATGGCCTCTACCCGTTCAGCTGTCTTCTCTTTTCTGATGTTATTCAAATCTTTCATTTTGTTCTTGCCTTTGCCTTTAATGGGACTAAGAGGAGGAGTGGATGGAGGGCCCCTGGATCTTGTAAAATAAGTGATGATGCCAGAGTGCACAAACTAACATTTGGGGGGGGGGGGTAATAAAAAACAAAAAAGGTAATCAAGTTAGTGAGGATAATAAAAAGTATTGTAATATTTGAACACATAGTGCGGGAATATAAATCGTTTCCTAACTTGGGAACCTCTTTGTGCCCGAGGTAGGCCTAGCGACAAATAGACTTGAAGAACTTTTAATGCCAATAAATACTTCATTTCATAGTATAAAAATAGACGAATCCCAAAATAATACCAAGATAATAGAAAAAGACAAATTATTACTGGCACTTGGCCTTATAACACACAAAAAAGGTAATCAAGTTAGTGAGGATAATAAAAAGTATTGTAATATTTGAACACATAATGCGGGAATATAAATCATTTCCTAAATTGGGAACCTCTTTGTGACCGAGGTAGGCCTAGCGACAAATAGACTTGAAGAACTTTTAATGCCAATAAATACTTCATTTCATAGTATAAAAATAGACGAATCCCAAAATAATACCAAGATAATAGAAAAAGACAAATTATTACTGGCACTTGGCCTTATTACATTTGAAAAGCAAGTAAACCTAATCTACTTGGTCTCAGAAGGAATTTCTTCAGGCTGAATGCTCTTGTTGATCAAATCCCCCAATTCGCATACACTCATTAGTAAGAGTGCCTTTGCCAAATGCCCTTCTTTGTTTCCCTCAGCATTCTGGTAGTCGGTGACTCTCTTCCTCACTTTCCCTTCCATTTCTAATAGGCTGTATTCCAGATATTCTAGCTTTTCGCTAGTCTTGATGACCCTTTCTTTCCATTCATTGATTTGATCATTCGATGGAAGATTCCTCCACCAGTCTAGCAAGAGTGGGGGTATGTTAACTATTCCGAAACTAGGGACGTCGTGCCTCATTTTCTGCAAAATAAAAGGGTTAGACCTTAACCCTCCCCCCTACCAGGCTCGACTATTTATACATTTATGATAATTATATCGGCATTTAGTTCTCCAAATTAATACACAGAATGTGATGATGTCCGTTGGGGTTTAGGGAAAGTGGACTTTGGACAAGGCTATTTCAAAGAATCATTATGTGGACAATATAACTGACCCGGCTAGGTTTGACCATGATGCATGCACAATTTAAATAGAGTAAGGTTTCTATGGGGTTTTAGACTAGTACCCTTGAGCGGACAACTCAAGGGGGAAGGCACAGAACTGTCGACTGCATCCCTGATCGACTAGTTTTACCGCAAATAAACCTTTTCAAATTTAGGGGTAATGGTATAGGATGAGCGGAACCACTCATCATGTGTTGCTATAGTATTTGTTTGGCACGAGTGGGGTATGATGTTGAGCATGCTTATGCAGAAATTAAAAGCATGTTGACATGTATTTGCACATTAAGAAAGCAATAAATACAACAATTTCATAATTTAAGGTAGTTATAAAGGAAAGAAACAAGAAAGATATGTCTGTTTTTCTTTTGAAGAAGAAATTAAATGCTTAAAGAAATTAAACAAGTAATCGTACATAGGGAGAGGTACAAATTCACAAAACGGCATGAAATGGTAAACCTTAAATATCCCCAGCAGAGTTGTCATGCTGTCGCGCCCCTTTTTTCTGCGAAATCGAGTTTATGACATTTTGGTTGGGACAACTCTTTCCTTTTAGGAAAGGGGCTTTGAAATTCTAAAAAGTTGCCACCTAACGATTTTAAGGTGCGTTAGGGCACCTATAGGGTTCATTTCTAACGATGTCTCATAACCATAGATAGGGTAAGGGCTTGAAATTATCCTAAGGGGAAGGAGTTAGGCACCCTCAAGATTCACTAGTGTGGTTCCCAGCCAGAAAGTTTTTGTGAAATTTGTGCAATTAGCAAATAGACAAGTAGGGCACAAATAATAGGCAATTTAAATTCACATACACAAGTTCTTAAAAACAATTAGTGGAAAGCGTAAAGGATTACAATCTAGGCATGCTTATGAATGTAAAGGGGGTGCCCTAGGTTTATTTGTAATATGGATTACATTACTGCAATACCCAGTATGACACTCCTCAAAAGAAGGGATACACGTGGTATTAGCGCATCGACCATCATATCCATATCTACCCTTTCCCACCCCGTGAAGGTAATTAAAATGAAGGTTGGTCTCGACCTCTATTGCATGTTGTTACCTGTCCCTTCCTATCAGTCCTGTAAGGCCCCATGAAATCCCTACTCGAAAACCCGGATCCCGTGGTGCCAAGTTAGGAGCATGTGTTAGCAATTCATAAATCATGTGCGGACCTTTTTTTGGATTGAATAATGCATTAAAAGGTCAAGAATAAGTTTCCAGAAAAAATGCAAGAAATGCGATCCAGAATGTGACCGCAAATCAGGTATGTGGACCGCATATCTGCCTCGGAGTTAGTCAGAATGTTGGTTAAAATTTAAGTCAGCTATGCGGTCGAAAATGTGGTCACATAATCGAAATGCGGACCGCATAGTCGTCACATATTTTTCTTTGAATTTTGTGAGGGTTAGTTTTGCGGCGTAAAGAACGTGAATGCGGACCGAATTCTTACCGCAGACTGAGTCAGAGTGTCCAGTTTCTGGGGAGCATTTTTTGGTCTATTATGGTCGCAAATACGATCGCATATTTGACTCAGGGCTCCAATTTTCTAATTTTTAACCCGGCTTCCATATCGATATATCTGGTGTTATAGCTCATTTTAAGCATTCTTCTAAGCATTTCTAGAGAGAGGGTTTTTAGAGAGGGAAAGTCTACCCATCAAATTGCTCTATAAGATATGGCTAAATCCTTGAAGAAAAAAACAAGTAAAGACCCCTAGACCTTCATATCAAGAGGTAAGACTTCATCACCCCAACTCTTATTTGTTTTATTCTCAGATATAAGGGGTCACTAGTGAGGTTATTCATGGGTATAACAATGGATTCCTTTCATGCATGTTAAACCTTAGAGTAGTGGGAGGTGGTGAATTAAAGAGGGGTACAAAGTGATATAAATTGCTCTCAAAAAGGGGCCTAAGATCACATTGCACCTCTAGGGTTTGTCAATATGCTTGAACCAAGCTAGAGTCTCAATCTCATCTCTAATTCCCGATTTAATTTGCAATTCTTACTCAATAGATCGAAGGGCTAAGAGTTCCGGAAATTTGTAAAAGAGTAAGGAAAGCTTTATTGAGGTATGTATGGCTAAAACCTCTTTTTTATTAGAAATTGAGCTCCGTTGTCATTTACGAAAGTATGGTAAGAGTTGAATTGGTTAGTGTATTGATTGTTATTACGCATAAATTGATTTGCATATATCTATATATATTTGTGAAGGATGTGCCTTAATGTGAATAATGTACCAATCTTGATAATTAGAGAATGATAAAAAAGTACAGTTATGTGTTGAAATACTTGGGCTATAAGCCAACATTGAAACAAAGAATTATTCATGCTAGCTATGTGCTTACTTACTTGTGATTGCAACTTGAATTATCATTGATATATGTGTCTATGATCACAACTTGTAAAACGAATATTGAAAAGGGAAAACGATGTGATGATGGTGTCCACGAGCGCCCAGGAATTGTTATGATATGTGTGGAATAAAGATTTGAAGGTGTTGACAATGAGAATGGAGTAATGCCTCCAATGAGGTGACCTAGCCAATCGGGTCGTGATCGGATACCATGCCGTACACATGGTGGTAATGTGCTGATATTGAATTCCGGATAAGGGAAATGGAATATTGATTGAGAGTAATGATTCCAATGAGGTGACTTAGCCGGTCGGGTCATGACCAGACTCTGCTCTAGATAGCGGTGGTATTGAGAACAATGGTGAACATGTGACAGAAATGCCCTAATCTATGTTTTGGAAATTGTATAAAGATTATATGAATTGCATCTTTGATTTACCCATGTTATTTACTTGTACCTGTTTGATAGTTCTTTCTAGTAAAATGGTGTTTAGTTATACATACCAGTACAATTCAAATGTACTGATGTCCCTTTTTCCGGAGGCGCTACATTCGTGTTATGATTGTAGGTGGTTCTATAGAAGGCACCACAGTCCACCGGCAGTGGCACCTCCTCCACTTTCCGTCAGTTGTGTTGGTGAGCCCCTTTCCCCTCGGGGCCCTGCGTGGCTTATGCCGTTGTTCTTCCCGGAGTCTTATTTTTTGTATTTATGCAAGGTATAGCCGGAGTCTTGTTGCCGGCATTTCTGTATTATTCTTCAGTTATATCTAGAGGCTCCGTAGACGGGTTGTGGGTTGTGTTAGGTATTGGAATTGAGATTGAAATATTGGTATTTGGCAACGATTTACAAACTTGTAATATTTTGACATTTATAATTTACGCTGCTAATGGAAATGAAATGAAATTGTTAATAAAATACTTGCTAATTATTTTTAATGGAGTCCATCTCTTATTTAATTATGAATTGGGTTGGGTAGTATGTAGGAAACCTGCCAGGCTTGCTCAGTCGGGTTTACTTGGTTGAGCGCCGGTCGCGCTCCTCGAAGTTTGGGGCGTGACAAATCCTCGAGGAATTAAGACTTCTATCCTATAAGAAGGAGGTTCTAAGCAGACCCTTAGGTTTAAAGGTAAAATACTAAGCAACAAACAAAAACATATAAGACTGCATATAGGGGAAAAACATAGAAGCAAGTAGAAGGCTCAGGTATACCTCCACAAATAATGCACATAGATAAATGACTCATGCACAACAAAAGTCTGGATTTAGAATCCTAAAGCAGGGCGTCTAAGTGATAACATCAGAACCAGATTTATTATATGACTCAGAAAAGAAGTCCGAATCAGGCTTGCCTACTGATTTTAACACACCGGCAGTTAAACAAGGACAGTTTTGGTTTTTATTTAAGCAATTATCTAAGGCTTGCCTAGGCGTTAAGCAATACGCAATAGTTATTCTGAGTTATTAAGACGGTTTAGAGATTATTTTTACCTAAAACATGTTGTTCTAGTTACAGCGATTGTTACCAATTTTTATTCGGAAAACATCACAAAATGAAAATTATTACTTAACTACCTTTTCATGAATCAGTAATTAAGTAGGCATTTTAAACAAAAATGCAAATTTGGACCTAGAACATGATATCTAATATGCACATGTAAATGGCAGGGTTGTTGAAAACAAAGTCCCTAAGGCATGATTTCTAAATGTACACAAGAGTTGCAGAATACAATTTCTGAAAGTACAAGAGTAACAGGTTATATGCCAATGTTAGAATTGTCCTAGGAGCAGGATTTCTAAGTGATAAAACATAAAACATGGATTAATGAATGAGGTGTTGAAGCAAGAAACATGGATTCTAAGAACATGATCTATAATGCATGTACGAATCCTAAGCATGGTTTCTATTTGACAATTAGGAATATAAACCTAATAACATATTTTCTACCCTTAACAAATTATAGCATGCAACATGGATTCTAAGAACATGATCTATAATGCATGTACGAATCCTAAGCATGGTTTCTATTTGACAATTAGGAATATAAACCTAATAACATATTTTCTACCCTTAACAAATTATAGCATGCAACATGGATTCTAAGAACATGATCTATAATGCATGTACGAATCCTAAGCATGGTTTCTATTTGACAATTAGGAATATAAACCTAATAACATATTTTCTACCCTTAACAAATTATAGCATGCATATTTACCCTATCCCTTTTCACTACCCACCACAATACTTGTTTACAAATTTATTACAGACCATGTTATTGAATTACATAAGCATAAATGAAAAATAAGAAGTTACAACTATAGAAAGAGTTTTTTGGACTTTCTCTCTGAGTTATGTAATAAACTACCTCAAATGCCAATTTTGTTCTATAGCATGTCTTATATCTGGGTGTGTCAGTGTTCCCTAAGGAGCTCAAGGGATCCTAGGTAGTGCTCACACCTAGATTGTATAAACAAAATAGAGAGAATGCAGTATGGAAGGGCCAACTTTTATTGGTCCATGTTCAGAGGGAGCTCAAGGGTCCCAAAGCAAGGCTCACACAAAAGGGGCAGAACCTAATGGTCTAAGAGTATGTGTGAGAGTCCTTGACATAGATTTAAAGGAGTTGAGTTGGAAAACGGTTTTGAAAATGATTGGTTTGAAATAAATTTGAAACAACAACAGAAAAGTTTCTTAGGGAAAACAATTTTGAAAGGGGAAGGGGATAGGAGAAACAACAACACATATAGAACAAGTTCAAAGAGCAGTATAACTTCAAAAGTTACAAACAGGGAAGTAGGGGTTAGGGACACAGAGGGCCCAAATTAGAAACACATAAAAATGGCTGAAAGATGCATATAGAACAACAAGTAGGGAATGATTGGCCTTTAGAACACAAATAATTACTTCAAAGATCTAATAAGGAAACAATGATTGAAATTAGAATTGTAATAAGATATAGGGATAGGGTATGGGAGTAGCCATGCAGGGGTCTATTACACATAATTAGTCATTACTTAGTGTTTATCATGTACTTTAGGAGACATGCTAGTTGAGAGATATAAACAGGAACTCAAGTAGATATGCTGATTACACTTTGAGCAAGAGAGGGCAAAACTTAAGCATGCTGAGTAAAGCAATAAACAAGTAGTGCAATTAAACAACATGAGTAATTGAGTCAGTGAAGAAAAGACAGGGATTGGCAAACAATGTAGCACATAGAGTTGACTTTTTTTAGAATTGAAATAGGAACATACCAATTAAGGAAGCAAAAGTGTAGAAAAGTGCAAAGCAATCAGAGTTTGACAGTCTAGCCCTAGCTTTCAGCCGACTAGACAAAACAGTTGCACAAGTAGTAGAAAAAGAAGAGAGAGTTTGAGTGTGTATGTGTGTGTTCTGAACTATATGTTCGTGTCCTTTGCTAAAGAGAGGGTAGAGTATTTATAGTTTGAGAACAGGCAGGGAAAATAAGGTAATAAGTATTGACTTAGCATAAGTATAGAAATAATACGAATCAGAATCAATTAAAGACCCAGACTTACTTCAATTAGGGAGCCATGGTTCAAATAGATACAAGTTGTATCAAATATGGAAAAGAATTGCTTGTAAGACTAATTTTAGCATAATAGGAATAGTAAAAGCATGTAGCATGTAATAAGGACTAAGTACACAATAGTTTAAACATAAGGAAAGTGCACGTTAATCAACAACATATTTGTGCATATAAACAAGGTAGAGTACAATTTGATTCTTAAAAAATTAGTTCAGAGAATCACGAATGAGATTGAAAATAACAAAGAATCAACACTAACTAAGGAAAGTATCACAAAAGTAAGGAAGCAATTTCGAAAAATCAGTACAGAGTTACAAGAAAAATACCCAAAATCAAGGATGTAGGTTTAAGGAGATCACATAGAATCAACATAAATTACGTGAACGATCAATTAAAAAAAACTGTCGGACCTATTACACAATAAATAGTACAGGTTTGGACAAAATGAAAAAAACCTTAAGAACAAATTAGAACAGGAAGCACAAGAGTATATAGAACACATATAAAGCCTAGAACATTCATGATAGTCATGCAAAACACATCGAAAGCAAATTCAAACTTTGAAACGAACCCTGAAGCATTAGGGTTTCTTGAGAAAAATGAATCGAGCAAAAAGGAAAGACTCGGGTAATGTTTAAGCATGCTACAAATCAAAGTAATTACTAAAATAAGAAATAAATCGTTTTTTTTTTTGTAAAAAGGGTTTTGAAACCCTATTCTGAAAATGAAGAAATCGTTTGAAATCGGAGAAATATTTTGAGGAAAACGGGCGAAAACCTTAAAAACCAATTGATCCTTCACAGATCTAAAAAGTTCGGAGGATTTACAGCTAGGCATTTATTTTAAAAATAGCAGAGACGAAGAAAAATTACTTAAAACTCATGGATACGTCTAAGTGTAAGACAAATCTAAAGGAAAGTGGAAAATCTCAAGAGCTAGGGTTTCAGGGAACCCAAAGAGGATGAGAGAACATTAGATCGTTATCGGTCTCAGCTAGAAAGGCCATGGATCTTACTCGGACAGCTATGGATGGCTAGAAAATAGCATAATAGATCATGGAAAGAAGTTGAACAAGGACTGGACTAGATCTCTTTGAGATCTTTCTACAAAATTACAAAAACGAGCAACCAGGAGACGTAGGAGACAAGCTGACGTCTCAAAAAACCATGGGAGTCCATGGGTTGAGTGAGGATCGAAGGGGATTGGGCTGGTTTTATGTGGTGACGACTAGGGTTTGAGATAAGTTTTAGAGAAAATTGGAGAGGAAAAGGAATTCAAGGGCGGCGGATTGTAACAAATGAGTTAGGTTAGGGGGTCGTTTGGGTTAAAAAAGGTAAAGGGAAATAGGGGTCGTTGATCTTAGAGATCAATGGCCAGGATGAGAAGGGGTAGGTGGGGATCCGAGTTTGGGCATGGGTAAAGAGGGTGTGGGTCGGTTTCAATTAAAATTGGGCTGGGAAATTGGCGTCCGATTTTGGGCTACAATTGAAAGCCAATTTGGCTATATTTTAAATAGCCATTTTCCCTATTTAACTTATAAAAATAGTAAATAGTTTCTAAAAACTAATTTAAAGGGATAAAATAATTTATAATACATAATTAACAATTTAAATATACGAGATCCAATTTTAGGCATATAAAACATAATTAAAATCTAAAAAGGCTATTATTGTAATTATGTACAATTTAGCTTTAAAAATATTAAATAAAATTATAAAAATATGTAAAAATTAATTTAGCCATATTTTGGCATAAGTATAGAAATGCAATAGATGAATTAGCAAAATAATAGTTTTGGAAATTATTATTGGGGATTTTATGGATAAAAGGGAAGAAAATAAATCAACTTAAACGTTTAAAATTATGGATAAAATAATAAAATACTTGTACATACTTATATATGCATATATATGCTATTTTGAAATTATTTTGCATATTGAAAATATATGAGAAAAACTTGGGTATCAACACAGATTTGGTCCTCGGCCCCTGAACGCGAACCCCTTGGGATTTCCATAATATCTACATCACTCGAAATCACTCCTACAAGGCATAAAATACAAAATAATAGCAAAACAATAGTGATTAAAGCTCAAACTCAATTCAAATGTAGCAAATTAGAGTGCCATAATCGACTAAAATACATAATTATAGCCTACCATCAGAAGCAGCTAAAGGCAGATGGCCTGAAGAATTTCCCTGAGTTCTATGGGCATATCGAATAATGGCCAAATTGAGCACAAGA
Source organism: Nicotiana glauca (assembly GCA_026770625.1). Taxonomy (NCBI): domain Eukaryota; kingdom Viridiplantae; phylum Streptophyta; class Magnoliopsida; order Solanales; family Solanaceae; genus Nicotiana; species Nicotiana glauca. Next base: position 33,725 of record MU682860.1, on the reverse strand, counting down.
GAGACTCCTTTCTCTCTTGTGTAGATAAAGCCCTGATACCGGTAGAAGTGTGGGAACCATCCTGAAATACCCTCAAGCGAATGAAGAAGACCTCAATAACTTTATCTTCCAGTTTTGAGAGGCGAGCAACAGTTTGGTCCCGCTCGACCAAAAGTTGATCCTGCTCAGATGTAAGTTCCTCTTTATTTTGAATCAACTTTTGAAGGACCTCCAAATCAAGAAAATCGGCATGCGAAACAGAAAATATAAACTCAAAGTAATAATATATCAATGATCGAAGAAATAATAAAGGAAACGAAGGATATACCGCTGCGGCATAGTGCATAACTTTGTTCAACAAGCACTCTCCTGAGAGAGCCTGCATCTTTTCCCAATCTTTTTCTGAAGCCAAAGGCTTTAGACAGTTAGGAAGTTCCAGCGGCCGGGACAACAGATTACATTCGGTAGAGATCGAGATAGTACTGCTCCTCCTTATTTGCGGATCTTCTGAGGGGGCGGCATAATCTTGCCTTAAATTCCCATGAAATAGGGATTGGGAGAGGAACATCCTCTTCTCGAAAAGATGTGGTCGGTGGAGATGATGTATTAATTGCTGGTGAAAGAGTTGGTGAAGAAGGCGATGAAGCTGATAGTGTTCAGGGATGAGAAGCAATTGCGACAAACATAGTGCTGGTTGTTGGTTTCTTGTCAACCGAAGATGGAAAGGACATGTTACTCAACATCATAGCATCGGGCGCAACGACTAGGATCTAGAAATGGGAATTAGCATTTTCCACCATCTCAAACACCGCCAGAGTGTCGAGGCATCATCTGCAGCTAGCGTAACTAACTCAACAGGTTGAGCAGTCTGTTGATCTGAGGAAGTTTGACATTTTCTATGTAAAGAAGCCTCCTTCTTGCTGGCTTCTCCATCATCATCAATCATCACAATATCTATGGTCGGCCCGGGTGGCGGGCTTGTCACCACGACTTTCGGAGATGACTCGGGGACGACATTCTTTGCCCTCTTATTCTTTTTCTCGGGTCGTGGAGGAATGCCTTCTTTTTGGTTGCTTGTTCTCCGGCCGGGGACTGTAATAAGAAACACTTGAACCCGAAGTATCCCGGAGATGCATGTCGATTGTCGAGTAAGAGCCTCCAGAAGCAACCTCACCGCATCGTAAAAAATCAGCCAAAATGTCTTTATCGAGGATGATAACCGAGCACTGGTGTAGACTTGAATCCATAAAACAGAGAAAGGATTAATAAATTCCTCACACAAACATCAAAGACGAAACGAGTCTAAGTTACCATATTTTTTGCCTTCCACCCATATTTAAGGGGTAGTTCTTTCCACGTGCGGGTTTCGCGTGTAGTGACATCCAAGATTTTCTGGACCCACTACTCTAAGCCTTCAAATCTAGGTGGTACCCATTGAGTTTCTGAAACAGGCAAATGAAATAGGGTCAATAATGACATGAGCTAATCTCTAATGAAAGAAATATTAAACAAGGAACATACGAGTGCGGTTCCATGATTCCGGAAAGGATGAAGATATTACCAGAATGATATCATTGGTAGAAACTACAACAAAACATTCCATCCATATATGGTCATCATCATCATCTATACTAGATAGTAAATCATGGTGTCCGTTGTCGGCGCCCCATTTTTCTAAGGCGAAAAGCGGGTTTCGACATTATGGATGAAATGACTCTTCTATTCCCTTTTTGGGGAATTGGGTTATGGATTTTGTAGAGTCGCCACCTAATGATTATAGTGCATTAGGACACTTTAAAAGAAAAGAAGAAGATCTTGAAAGAAAACCAGAGTTCGGGTAAGGGCTTGAGATTATCTCGAGGGGAAGGTGTTAGACACCCCTCAAGATCCACTAGTGTGGTTCCCGGCCAGGTTAATTGTGACTTCAAGAAGAATAGGAATAAACAAACAAAGTTTGCACATAGGAAGTATAAACAAGTCAAAAATTTTGAAAGAAAAAGGACACAAGTTATTTTGAAAAGAGGAATCTTAGTTGAAGGAAAACATTAATCTAAGAAAAAACATCAATAAATAAAGAAGGAGAAAGGGGGTCCTAGGTTTAAGTATTATATGGATCACTTTGGTGCAATACCCAGCAATCATTCTCACACGAGATATTAACGCACCAGTCATCATATCCATATTCTACCCTTATCACCCCGTTAAGGTATTTAAATGTGATTAGTCTCGTTTTACTTATTGCATGCTAGTAACCGTCCCAACCTATCAGTCCTGGGGTATTAGGACTTCTAATCCTAAAAGGGGAAGAAAGGGATGGGGGCTTTGCATGGAGTTTCAAAGGATAAAAGTCTAATTCGTCATTCAAAACAAATACCAAGTAGGGGAAAGAACAAGAAGACAAACCAAGGCTCAAAGAAACCCCTTTAAACATATAACATATAGTTTAGCATGCCTTGCATATACTGGTTTGGTCTCAAATTAAAATTAAGCGGCGGACGGACCAGTTTAACACATAGAATTAAATAAAAGGTCTACATTAAGCAACTTGGATCCAATTGTTGGGATCTGGAGCATTTTACCGGATTATTAATTAAGGACCTAATACGGAAAAGTTTGGAAACAGAAGCAGGAGCTTGGAAATTATAGAAGTTCAGAAAGGTTTCGAAAATTGATGGAACTGTTTAAGGAAATGTACAACAGAGTTTTTAAGAAGTAGAGTGCTTATAAAGGAAGAGAGAGTTGAAAATTGTTTTGAAAGTAATTTCATAAATAAAAGTTCAGACAGAGAGTTAGAAAAGTGATTTCAGAGACAGAAACACGAGTTTAGAAGTCGTAGACAGGTTGGGACGAATCTTGTTGAAAACATTGAAAATAGTTGCCAGATTACTAATTATACAACTTAGGCGAACTTTGAGATCCTATAGGCAGGATATCTACTTTTGTTTTTATTTACTCAATGCTATTTTAAACGTTTAAGGCATGCGAGCATTGTGTTACCCTATTATTTGCCTATCTTTTACGCAATTCTATAGGCATGATTTCTATATGCCTGAATGAAGAAGAATGCAAGCCTATAGACATGATCACTAGGTGATTTAAATGTTTTAAAAGCCTATAGGCATGATATCTAAGTGATTCAAAGTGTTAAAATCCTATAGGCATGATATCTAAGTGGTTCAAAGTGTTAAAATCCTATAGGCATGATATCTAAGTGGTTCAAAGTGTTAAAGTCCTATAGGCATGATATCTACCCTTTAACATATGCATGCAACTAAAACCCCTCCCATACCCTTTACTACTATACTCCCCAAGTTCTTTTACAAAGTTATTATTACAGAGCCAAAAAAAAAAATACACCATAGCCCACAGCTAGATCCAAACTGCCTAATGCAATCTCAATATCCAATACATGTGTTTTACCAAATTTGGGTTCCAGATTCCAAGGCCTTCTCTTATTCAGAGTGTTTCAAAGTTCCAAGGAGCTCCAAGAGCCCAGGCAATGCTTACACTCTGAAGAATGAATATTGTAACAGAGTAGTGCAATGTGTGGAATTACCAGCCCTCAAACATCCAAGTTCAGAGGGAGGTCTAGGGTCCCTAAGCATGGCTTACCAAAGGGGGTAGTACTTAAGAACTATGAGTAAGTGCAAAGTGAGGGAGGAACCTCAGCAGGAGGTGGTCATACCCAGCCATGGCATAGACTGGCACACCCCTGACCTCTTGCTCAGATTCAAACAAATAAGAGCAGACTCTTATAGAGTCAAACTCAGGTCTGAATGGTGATTAGGACATCAACATACACAAATTAAAGCGCATCACATAGAGGGGAAAGGGAATGGGAAAGCAATTGAGTAAAGACTCAGAAGAGTCTTAGTTCTGGATCATAGACAGCAATTCAAAGTGCTGCCATGATTCAGGACAATACTCACATACAAAGGGAATAGAGGGAAAGGGCTAAAAGCATAACATAAAGAGGCATATCATGCTTGAAGATAATCACATAGCGCAGGAAAGCACAAGTAAACACATAAAGAAAGAAAGGGTAGAAGCAGAGAAGTTGAACAAATAACAAGGGTACTATTTAACTAGGAAAGCATACCAGTTACAAGTTTAGAATATCAGAATAGCAATAGCAAACAAACAGCCAGGCAGTCAACAGGAACAAACTCAAAAAGCTCTCACAAGTACTTAGGAATTCAGACAGTAGGATGTAAAGATGCAGAATGCTCAGTAGTGGTATAGAAAAATAGAGAGTAGTAATGGTAATAGTAAAGAATATTTCAAGACAGAGATGTGAATTCTGATTTTATTTTTTCAGTCAGAATTCCATTGTGGAGTGAAGAGAGGAGCGTGTATTTATACTTGAAGTCAGGCAGGCAAGCAAGGAAAGAAAATAATCGAGTATCAATCAGAAAACAATCAGTAGAAGGGAATTCCTTTAATCAGGGAGTTCAAATTTGAACAGTAAAGGACTGGAGTTATTTAAGGAAAGGGAATCAAGTAGCATATCATGCACAGTATGCAAATAAGGGGTAGATTCATAAGGGAAAGTTTAAAACACACGGTTTAAGTAAATAAGGCAAGAAGTAAATCAACTAGTACATAGTAAATCAGGGAATCAAAGATTTGAAATCAATAATGAACTAAGTCAGAAAATAAGGGGATAGGAAAGCTCAATTTAGACAAGGAAAGAATCAATCAAGTTCACACAATGTCAGTCTGAGATCAATACCCAAAATCAAAGGTTGTTTCGAGAGGAAAAATCTACATATAAAGAGTGCATGAGTTTTAGAACATGCGAGGGTGGACTAAAAACAGAGAAAAGTGTCATGCAACCAAAATTAGTGAATAGGGAACTATTAAGTAAGGAGAAACATCGAATGACATGCAAAAAGTCAGATGAAAGGTCTTGCAAAGCTTAGCCGGAATCAGAATCACATAGAGAAACAAAGAGAGTTCGGAAATTAGGGTTTTTTAAATCAGATTAACTCAGAGAAGAGAAAGCAGACAAAATCACATACAAGTGGTCTGAAAAACTCGACTGAAAACCCCCAAATTCTAGGATTTCTGCTATTAATCGAGTGTAGAGATGAAAGCAAATAAATCAGGCAAGAATACGTTCAAAAAAAACCACAGGAACTAAAAAAAATATTTTACGAAAACATGGTGAAAGAAAATACAGTAAAAGGAATCATAAGGATCGGTAGAAGAAAGCATAGTAGAAGAAAACATGTAGGAATCACAGTAGGAGCACATAGGAGCCATGGTAGAGCAAATACAGTAAAAGAAACATATACGAAACATAGTAGAACAGGTAAAATTGAAGAAACCCTAAGTCGGAGAAGATGAACAGTTTTGAAAGCAAAATTTTGAAAGAGATTTAAGAAATCGTTTGAAAACCTTAAAATAAACATGGATCTAGAGCAGATCTAGAGAAAATAGGAAAACCTCGGGAGGCTAGGGTTTCAGAAGAACCCTAGAAGTGAGAGAGGCCTGGAAAAAGGGTCTGCTCCGAGTCGAATGAGTCAGAGATGGACTCATAGGGCTAAGATATGCCGGAGTTAAGCCAGAGATGGCCGTAACACTCGAATCGGCGGAGATCTGAGCGAAAAACTTCAAGCTCGAACCTTGAATCTTCGAGTAACAGGGGTATGGGGGTACGTGAGGGTGAGTATAGGCTACCCAGGGCTTGGGACGCCATTGATTCCGGTGAAACAAGGTGGAAACCAACGGAGTGGGGCTAGGGTTTCGGAGGGAGGCTAGAGAGAGTTTGAGACGAAGGGATTCTAGGGGCGGCTGATTTGAGTAAATGAAGTAGGGTTTAGGGGTGTTGTGAAATTAAAAAGGAATGGGGAGATCGTGGCTGTTGATCGAAATGATCAACGACCTGGATTAAAATGGTGGTCGGGCGGGTTTGGAAATGGGTCGGGTAATTGGGTCGTTTGATTGGGGTTAATTTGGGGTCAAATGTGGTTATAATTGAAATGGAAATAGGCTAGCCTTTGAATAGCCACTTTTCCCTTTTTTAATTAGTTAAAATAGTTAAAAATAAATTTAAAACAAATTGAAAACACAATACTAAATGATAACATATAAACATTAATTTAAAAATATCTGGAGCAATTTTATGATTATAAAACGCGGTTCATTATAACATAGGCTATAATTGCAATTTTGAACAATTTAGCTTAAAAAATATAGAATTAATTTATAAAAAATATGTAAAAATCACCTTAATCATATTTAGTGTAAATATAATGATGGAAAATAACTGACTCACAAAAAGGACAATTTTGGAATAATTATTGAGGTTTTATACTGTTAAAATAAATTAATTCTATAAATTTTTAAAAAATTGGGAAAAATACTAAAACCTTTTGTGATGCTTATATATGCATATGAATGCTATTTGAAAGTATTTTTAGGGTATAAAAATACATAGGGAAAAATTGGGAATCAACAACTACCCTTCTTTACCCGAGGAGGATGAACGAGTTGTCGGGTATAATAAAAGAATGGCCAATTTTGACTAGAATTGGCGATTGCGAAAGAATTTTGAATGTGCTTTGGTTTCTGAGCTGCCTACATATCCCTAGTTTTACAGGAATCAGGCCATATGTAGTTCAGGAACCAATGATGGGGATTAGGAAAAAATGGACGCGATGGTCTAGTTTGAGAAAGGTTACGAAGTCGAACAGGTTGCGAAAAATCGGAGCGGGAGCGCTCCCGCTGAGACGGCCGCTTGCCAGTCAGAGTATCTGTGAATGAACGACGCAGTGTATATTGTGCATAATTTAAACATGATGCAAGTTCCTGTTTGGATCATGAATGCTGCCTTTGGACGGTTAGGATGACGTCCTCAGACTATGATGTCCCGGGCCATGAAGAACATAAAGTAAAGATTCGCAGGTCATGAAATGACGTTCCCGGGCTATGCAGATGGTGCCTCTGAACAATGATGCCTTTGAATAGGTTGGCGATCTTTCAGCCCATGAGATGGTGGCAATCTTTCAGCCAAATGAATGCAAAGGATGGTAATTTTTCAACTAGAGCGAGAATTTAAATTGCAAGTGGCGATATTTCTGCCGTTCGAAGAATAAAAAGTGACAATATTTCAGCCATGCAGGAGACAATGCTTAGTCTCGGAAGGCAGATAGGTAGCCTTATACAGGATGGAGGTAGAGCTTAACCTCGAAAGGCAGAAAATAGCCTTATGCAATGCAGATGGAGACAGAGCTTAGTCTCGAAAGGCAGATAAGTAGCCTTATGCAGGATAGAGGTAGAGCTTAACCTCCGAAGGCAGAAAATAGCCTTATGCAAAATGCAGATAGAGACAGAGCTTAGTCTTGAAAGGCAGTTAGGTAGCCTTATGTAGGATGGAGGTAGAGCTTAACCTCGGAAGGCAGAAAAGTAGACTTATGCAGGATGCATATGGAGACAGAGCTTAGTCTCGAAAGGCAGATAAGTAGCCTTATGCAGGATAAAGGTAGAGCTTAACCTCGGAAGGCAGAAAATAGCCTTATGAAAAATGCAGATGGAGACAGAGCTTAGTCTCGAAAGGCAGATAAGTAGCCTTATGCAAGAATGCAGAAAATGTAAAGAGTGAATAGTAATGAAATTTTCTTAGCTGACAGCTGATTTTGATATCGTGGCTGCTGGGGATGTTAGGTGTAGATAATAACTTTGTGAATGCGTGATTGTTTCTCACTCCTGAAGAGCACGAGTGTGTGGAATGTATTCAATAATTTGTGACCTGGGGTGCCTGCATTCAAAGAAAAATTGTGAGTTCTGTAGAGGGGAAAGGTTAGTTCGTATCCCCTGGCCCTTAACGTCACGTATCATTGGGGGTAGCGTTGCTAAACAACAACAATGCGAATGATATTTATGCATGATTTAGTAAATATAATGTAAATATAAATTTGAAAAATGGTTTTATTTTGGATGAACCAACAACTGCAACGTGGTTCAAGACACGCAACCTCGCTTGTTCCGAAATTTTGAGGGTCCTCAAAATTCTACCCCAGTTTACTGGGCTGGTGTTGCTGACGGCTGTGCTGAATAACTGAATGCGGATCGATTCCAGAATTTTGAGGGTCATCCTCAAAGTTCTGCCCCAGTTTACTGGGTCGGTGCTGATGAAAAGACTGATCAATTGACTTCGGAATTTTAAGGGTCCTCCTCAAAATTCTGCCCCAGTTCCAATATCGAGGAAAAATGGATTTTTTATTAAAATGTGATCGAACCCATAGGGCTGCCTACGTATCCCCTCTTAAACGGGAATCAGGTCAGGCGTAGTTCAAATTACATCATGAAGAAGAACATGTGATCAAATGTAGTATCTCTTTACTGCGTCTGAGTTGATCGGCTTCGGCCACACTTCTCCGTCCATTTCTACGAGAATAAGGGCCCCTCCAGTTAGAACCCGGTGAACCATGTACGGACCCTGCCAATTGGGAGAGAAATTCCCTTTGGCTTCATCTTGATGTGGAAATATTTTCTTCAATACCAGCTGTCCCGGTGTAAACTTCATTGGTTTAACTCTTTTGTTGAAAGCTCTGGACATTCTATTCTGATATAACTGACCGTGGCAAACGACATTCATTCTCTTTCCATCTATAAGGGCTAATTGCTCGTAGTAACTTTTTACCCATTCTGCATTATCTAGCTCTGTTTCCTGTATGACCCTCAAGGAGGGGATTTCTACTTCGGCGGGAATGACCGCCTCTGTACCATAAACCGGCATGTAGGGAGTGGCCCCAGTTGATGTGCGCACCGTGGTACGATAACCTAATAAGGCGAATGACAATATCCTGTGCCACTGCTTGTGTCTTTCAATCATCTTTCTCAGTATCTTCTTGATGTTTTTATTGGCTGCTTCTACAGCCCCATTCATCTGCGGTCTGTAAGCCGTAGAGTTCTTGTGTTTAATTTTGAATGTTTCACATATTGCTTTCATCAGGACACTGTTTAGATTAGAACCATTGTCGGTGATGATTGATTCTGGCATCCCGAACTGACAAACCATACGGTCGCGGACAAAATTTGCTATAACTTTCTTGGTCACCACTTTGTAGGATGCTGCTTCAACCCATTTGGTAAAGTAATCAATTACCACTAAGATGAACCTGTGCCCATTTGACGCAGCTGGTTCGATTGGTCCAATAACATCCATTCCCCAAGCGGCGAACGACCATGGTGAGCTTGTTGCAGTAAGCTCGTTCAGAGGTACTTTTATCATTTTTGCATGTATCTGACAACGGTGGCACCTCCGGACATACTGGATGCAGTCTGTTTCCATAGTCATCCAAAAATACCCTACTCGGAGTATCTTCTTTGCCAAAACGAAACCATTTATGTGCGGTTCGCAGATTCCTACGTGCACTTCCTCCAGTAGTTTGGTTGCTTCTCTCGCCTCAACGCATCTTAATAATCCCAGATCGGGAGTCCTCCTATACAGGATTCCTCCGCTGTGGAAGAAGTTGTTGGATAATCTCCGGAGCGTGCATTTTTGAGTAGCATTGGCAAGTTCTAGGTATTCTCCTGTTGTCAAGTATTCTCTGATATCATGGAACTAAGGCTTCCCGTCGGCTTCTTCCTCGATATGAGCACAATAAGTTGGTTGGTGGTGAATCTTGACCTGGATGGGATTAATAAAGTTTATTTTTGGATGCTGGATCATGGACGATAAAGTGGCCAGGGTATCAGCGAACTCATTTTGTATTCTGGGAACGTGTTGGAATTCTGTCTTTCTGAATCTCGTCCTCAACTCCTGTATATGATGTAGATAAGGGAGTATCTTCGAATTCTTGGTTTCCCATTCTTGTCGAACATGATGTATGAGTAGGTCCGAGTCTCCGATCACTAATAATTCCTGAATGTTCATGTCAATCATCAGTTTGAGCCCTAAGATGCAGGCTTCGTATTCAGCCATGTTGTTGGTGCACGGGAATCTGAGCTTGGCGGATACTGGGTAATGCTGACCGGTTTCTGATACCAGGACCGCTCCTATACCGACTCTTTTGAAATTTGCGGCTCCGTCGAAGAACATTCTCCAACCATCATAGGATTTTGCAATGTCTTCTCCTATGAAAGCTACCTCTTCATCAGGAAAATACGTCTTTAGAGGTTCGTATTCTCCTCCTACAGGATTCTCGGCGAGGTGATCTGCCAAAGCTTGTCCTTTGAGTGCCTTCTGGGTAAATAAACAATGTCGAACTCACTTAACATGATTTTCCATTTGGCGAGCTTGCCGGTAGGCATGGGCTTCTGAAAGATATATTTCAATGGTTCCATTCTGGATATGAGATAAGTTGTGTAGGCACAGAAGTAATGCCTCAACTTTTGAGCTACCTAGGTCAGAGCACAATATGTGCATTCTAAAAAGGAATACCGAGCCTCGTACGGGGTAAACTTCTTGCTGAGGTAATAGATGGCTTGCTCCTTTCTTCCGGTTTCATCATGTTGTCCCAAAACACACCCAAATGCTCCATTCAATACTTCAAGATAAAGAAATAGGGGTCTCCCTGGCTCGGGTGGAACCAAGACTGGCGGCATTGACAAATATTCCTTGATTCTGTCAAAATCTTTTTGACAATCATCAGTCCATTTAGTGGCAGCATCTTTCTTTAGCATCATGAAGATGGGTTCACAAATGACAGTGGACTGAGCTATGAATCGGCTGATATAATTGAGTCTTCCCAGAAAACTCATTACATGCTTCTTGTTCTTTGGTGGTGGCAACTCTTGAATGGCTTTGAACTTTGACGAATCCAATTCTATTCCCTNCAAATCTTCCATATGATCTGTAGCTTTCCTGGACTTGATGATGACGTCATCCACATACACTTCGATTTCTTTATGTATCATGTCATGAAAGATAGTGGTCATGGCCCTCATATAGGTAGCACTGGCATTCTTTAAACCGAACGGTATCATTCTGTAACAGTACATTCCCCACGCCGTGATGAACGCCGTTTTCTCCGAATCTTCTTCATCCATCCATATCTGGTGGTACCTAGCAAAACAATCGACGAACGACTGCAGCTCATGTTTGGCGCAGTTGTCAATCAATATGTGTATATTTGGCAAAGGGAGTCGTCCTTAGGACTGGCCGGTTGAGATCCCGGTAGTCGACACAGACTCTAACTTTCCCATCCTTTTTTGGTACTAGCACGATGTTGGCTAACCATGTCGGATACTCTACCACTCTGAGAACCCTGGCTTTGACTTGCTTGGTAACCTCTTCTTTGATTTTCAGACTCATGTCTGGCTTGAATTTTCTGAGCTTCTGTTTTACTGGCGGGCACACCGGATCTGTCGGCAACTTGTGAGCCACAATAGATGTGCTGAGATCGGTCATGTCGTCATAGGACCATGCAAAGATGTCCTCATACTCTTTTAAGAACTCTGTGTACTCTTTCTTTTCTGGCGGTGACAAATGTACACTGATACGTGTTTCTTTGACATTCTCTGCATCTCCCAGATTAACAACCTCAGTCTCGTCCAAATTGGACTTAGGCCTGTTCTCAAAATTCTCGACCTCCCTGACAACCTCTTCTGATATTTCGTCCTCTTCTGAATCTATGTCCGTTTGTTTCATTGCCTCATTGCAAGTCACAGTCGTTGGTTCATCATCAAGATATGTAATAGTATTACTATGTAAAATAAAGTAAATGATAGAGAAAGTAATAAGAGCGAGATAAAAAATAAACTTGGTAAATGCTTTTGATTAAATTCATAACTGTTCTAAACATCGGAGCTCTTTTCAAAAGTAAAGACAATGCGGGAAAGTAAAATCGACTAAAAAAGTAAAATACCATGCATAGTGCGTCGTTTAGCCTTGCTAACCCGAAGCTCTCCGGGCACTGGTGGTCCAGACTGACCAATTGGTGAGGTATTCTCCTCGGTTCACAGATTGAATGGAAGGGCCTTCTTCCCTCTCCTCCTCGAAGATAACACAATAATCCATATCATCCTCCAGAAACAGGTTCTTCATTGCTTCCAGTGCCTCGTCTTCCTCTGATCCATATATAATGTCGGCCGGCTGAAAAGTCTGCTCCACCTGGGGTATGGGATGTTCCAACGGATGGTAGGGACTGCGCCATGGTGGTGACCAATGATTGAACTCCTCCCAGGTGTACTCATACCCCAGGCCGAAGGTGGTTCCATGCTTCTTCAACTTGATAGGCTTGGTGATGCCCTGGAAATTTTTGCCAAGTCCCTTTCCGGGCTTGTATCCGCTCCAATTCAGGATGCTCTCAATTTTGTTATCCCACCACTTGTCCTTGTCTATGGCGTTGATTCACTCAATGTGGTGGTATGTTTCTCCACCTATTCTCCTTCTACCTCCGATCATCGGGATGGTTTGGCAGTTGTATGTAGGGTTGCTACCGTCGCCATAGATGATCACTTCCTAATGATTCTATTCAAATTTTACAGCTTGATGCAAGTTGATGCCACAGCCCCAACGGCGTGGATCCAAGGTCGTCCCAGCAACAATTTGTAGGATGCCGGCACGTCTATGACTTGGAAGTCAATATCGAACCAAGTAGGTCCCATCTGTAGGCACAGGCTAATTTCTCCGATGGTGGATCTCTGAGATCCATCAAAAGCTTTAACACTGATAGCTCCGTCTTTGATCTCATGCAGTCCTTTTCCCAATGTCCTGAGAGTTATTAACGGACATATGTTAAGGCTGGATCCCCTGTCGACTATAATCCTGGTGATAAAATAATCCTCANTGATCTTGTGGCTTTCCAACACCTGCCCCACCATATTTGCCATTTCGCCTCCTGTTATGTTGCTGGGAACATAAGCTTCACTCAATATTTTCATTAAGACATTTCTATGTGCCTCAGAGCTTTGTAGTAGGGCCAGAATAGAAATTTGTGCTGGTGTATGTTCAGTATCTCAACGACTGAGTACTCTTTGGCCTGTATCTTCCTCCAATGGTCATCGGGTCCAGTTTCGACAGTTCATCCAGAGGCTTGCTTGCTGGACTTGGCCAAATGTTTTGGGGTGTATACCCTGCCTGTCCTGGTCATGCCCTGCGCGGCAATTGCTTCTCCAGTATATGTTTTTCATTTCCTTCTAGCCTCAGCTATGTAGTCCCAATGTATGGCGTTCGACTTGAACGGGGTCACATCTGTCATGGAAATCGGAATTAGCGTCCGGGAAGGTAACACAGTGACTTCAAATGGTGCAGGTGCCTTTGGAATCCCGAACTCAACCTCAATCGGTTTTGGTGCCTTTTGCAAGAGGTACTTCAAACTTGAGTGGTACAGACACATTTACCACATCGCCCTCAGAGGGCTGGATCTGAACAACAATGGGATTGAGGGTAACTGCTGGCTTCTTAGGCTCATCTCCTTCAGCTATCAAACCGATTGACCCCTTGGGGTCCCAATCATCCTCAATCTCGAACATATGGATGCTCCTACCCTTGTGGTCAGGCAGAGGGTTGTTGCGGACATTGGGAGCGAGCTCCTTTGCTATAATGACCTTGTTATCAATCAAGGTTTGAATCTTGTCTTTCAGCGAGCGACACTCGTTGACGGTATATCCTTTCATTCCGGAGCGGTATGCACAGGTTTTGTTAGGGTTGATCCATTGGGAAGTATTTTGTTGGAGTTATGGCTAGGATAGGTGAAATGTAACCGGCTGCTTTGAATTTTTCATATAATTGGTCAATTGGCTCGGCTATGGTGGTATATTGTCTGGGAGGTCTTCGGTCGAGAAAAATTTTGGCGATCGAGTAGTGATGGGTAATGAGAAGGTTGGGAGTTGTATGCTTGGTACACAGGCGCAGGTTGGGAATATCTTGGTGAAGTGGGTTCATATGTGGGCGGTGGAGGTGATTGGTAGGCAGATGGTGGCATTTGGTATGTAGGTGAGGGTGCTTGGTAATTTATGGTAGGTTGGTATGTGAGTGAGAGTTGAGGGATAGGTCCGGTATTTCATAGGGGAACTGTTCCTCTGTGCAGCCATTATGGAATTTGTGTCCTTTTTCTTTGACGAGCCACTAGACTGTAAAGCCTTGTTGGTGGCTTGTAATGCCTTGAGGTTAGTGACCATACCATTTTTGATGCCTTCTTCGATCCTTTCTCCCAACTTGATGATGTCGGAGAACTTTTGACCCTCTATTAGCATCAGCCTTTCGTAGTACTGCGGATCCTGAGCGCGGACGAAGAATCAGTTCATCTGTTCTTCCTCCAAGGCCAGCCTGACCTTAGCAGCTTCTGACCTCCAATGAGTAGTATACTTGCGAAAGGTCTCTGTGGGTTTCTTCTTTAGATTCTGGATATAGAACACATCTGGTGCGTTTTCAGTGTTGAACCTAAATTGGTCCATAAAGTCAGAAGCCATGTTCACCCAACTTGTCCATTTCTTTGCATCCTGGCTGATATACCATGATAAAGCATCGCCCTTGAGACTCCTCATGAACAGCTTCATGCGGATTTTCTTGTCCCTTCCAACTCCTACGAACTTATCAAAATACATTCTTAGGTGGACCCTGGGATCACCTGTACCGTCGAACATCTCGAACTTGGGAGATTTGTACCCCTCCGGGAGCTCAACATCTGGCTGAACACAAAGATCTTCATAGTTCAACCCTTCAACGCTTTTGCTACCTTCGAAACCTTGGACCCGGCTAGTCAACTTCTTGAGTTCAGCGGCCAAATTCTGAATGAGGGAACCCTTGTCATCTGATTCGGGTGCACTTATGATTGGCTGAGTGTAGTGGGGTATAGTGTCTACAAAAATAGGGGCGTTATGGTCTTTTGTGGTGTTTTGTGGTTCGGGAATGAGCAGTGGAGTGTTATTGCATGTGTTGCAGGCTTGGGCATGAGTGGGTTGTATTGGTGGTTGCGGGATATTTTGTGGAGGTGCAGGGTTCTGGGTGTTAACATCAGGAGCGGCAAGAGTGATTGACAGGCTTGCCAGGTTCCGAACTTGGTCCAATTCCTCTCGAAATCTCAGCAACGTTTGCTCAAGATCAGCAGCAGTCTCCTTGGTAATTGCGGCATTCTGAGAAGTTTCCTCAAGTTCCTTTATAGCGCTTGCATCTGCCATTTTGCCTTTGTTCCTGTTTCTGGTAGGACTCGGAGGAGGAGGAGGTAGAGGACCACTGGATCTTGTTGAGTATGCTGATGGTGCCAGAATTCACGAACTAACCTTTAGGGAGGGGAATTAAAATAAAAGAAAAAAAAAGGTAAAAAGTTAGTGCGGATTCTAAAAATAATATTGCGGTATTTGTCACACCTCCTTTTTCTACTACTACACCCCCGGGAAGAGGGTGTAATAAAGGGAGTTTTTCCAATTAAAGGACAATCGAAACGGGATTCGTTTATAAAGAGATTCAGAGTCGCCACTTGGGAGATTTATGGTGTCCCAAGTCACCGGTTTGAATCCCGAATCGAGGAAAGGGTTTGACTCTGTATTACAGTCGCGAACTAGAAATCCGGATAAGGAATTCTGTTAACCCGGGAGAAGGTGTTAGACATTCCCGAGTTCCGTGGTTCTAGCACGGTCGCTCAACTGTTGTATTTGATTTTATCTGATTTTAGTACATGCTAGCTTATGTGCCTTTTATTCGTGAACCACTTTTTATCTTTGTTTATTTTAAAAGAATTGTGATGTCGTGAAAACGTATCCCGAACCACGTCGCACCAGTGCACCCGTGGCTTTTGACACATCTCGGCTTCGTTGAAATTTAGATTTGGGTCACATAAATGTGCACCCGTATTTAGGAAGGTAATATTTTTAAAATACGCGCCTAAAGCAACAACGCACTTATTATCTTTGGGGAAGACCGTGAAATTCGCTAAACGGTCCTCCCGAGTTTCTAAGTATTTTCATATAACAATTATTGAGGGCACCGCCTTTTGTATATTATTGGGCGAGGCTCGTCTCATTTTGTTTTAAAGGATAAGCCTAAAAGCGACTATATTTTCTATTTTTTATTGTTTTGTCTCTAAAATAAAAGAAAAGTCCTAATTAATTATCATTAGAATTCGGGTTTCAAGTTCAAGTCCGGGCTCAAACAAAAGGAAGAACCTTCTAATTTCGGCCCCCTACCTAACTCAAAACCTAAACTTATGTTATTGCTAAATCTTGAATTGACCTCTTGGACTGTGAGCCCAAATTGCTGGCCCAATGAAATAGCCAACGGTCAGACCCCATTTTTATTCTAGCTTCAGGCCTCAAAACACATTGTGCTTGCAGCATTAGGCCTGTATCTGGCCCAAAGTGATGAGCGGAATCAGGGCACCTGGGGCTGAAATGGTGATCCAACCCAGCGTGTGTACATGACAGCCCAGGCCAGGCCAAAATCGAATCCCAACAATGGCGTTTAGATTCTCTTTCACAAAAAACCACGAATCAGATATTACTCAAGACCAATTGATGAGTTTCTTAAGTGCTTCTACACTTAGATAATCAAACTACAAGCCTGGATTGAAATTCTACTATCAATTTTTAACCCAATGAATCAAATGGAACTAACTACTCAATTTGCGCCTATTATTGAACTTGTTTCTACTGCATAATTGAATCAGACCTTTAGCTAGTGATATGAGTCCTAAACAACAAGAGCTACACAGTTTCCTTACTACAAATTAGAAATGTTTCCTTCAATTGAATTTATTATAGCTATTGTGTAGATACAATTAAACCATCATAAACCCAAACAAACTGATTACTAACACAGGCCAATAACTACAACATCACAATTCTAAACATCCTTAAAACAGTCCAGTCCAATTAAGTTATACAATCTGAGAGCTACGTATATAGAAATCAACATTAGTCTATAATATATCATTTAACATCTATATTGACTATGAAGTATAACAGTCCAAACAAATGCAATTTTTTGAGGGAGAGATTCATTTCATTTCCATTTTAAAAGCTACAGCAGATCAAATCTGAATGTGTACCTAGAAATTGCAAGAAAGACAGAAAAAAATGAGATCCGTAACAGAAATGCAACAGTGCAACAATCTCAAACAGCAACAACAAGCTAAACATGAGTAATTTGAACGGAAAACAACTTCACAACAGACCCAGGAAATTATGAAAACCAACAGCAATACTAAACAACCAATATTGACCCAATCGAACTTGATTTAATCCAGAGCTGGACCCAATGAATCGCGGAATAACTTCCGCAAATTGAAATTAAGCTATAAGACCAAAGCAAACACTGAAACTCGAAATTGAACCAAAAGTTCAATGGAACAGTACTTTTTGTTGATTTTTTACTGCATTTTGGTTTTTTTTTTTGGATTTTTGTTTTAACTAAGAACTAGAAGTGGATTTTGATTTCAAATTTGAATTATCAGATCTGAAACATGAAGAGGGATTTTTGGGGGGATTTTTTGACTTCTGAACTTGTGACACAAGGCAAATGAATGCCTATTTATTGGCAAATTTAGAATATAACTTCAGATTATTATTTTACTAATTAGTCCCTAGTTTATTTCTATTTTTACCCCTTATTTCTAACTTGTACTACAAGTAAGTGCCTCTTATTTGATGGAATCTATACTAAAGTCCATTCTAGAAGATTCTATACCCATTACAATTCCTATACTACCCTTACCTCATTTCAACAATTACCAAATCTGATTAAAATATCCATTTTCAATACCCAAACTACCCTTTAGCTATGCTATAATTACTATTTTAACAAATTAGTCTACTTTATATGCCAAAAATGCCCCCATCCTCCCCTCAAAATTACTAGCCCTTATTGAACCCAATCAGCTATATCCAAACAGGTTAAATGAACCTAGAATTCAATATTACCAAACCATCGATTAATCAATCAACCATTAAACTACACAACTAACATGAAATCAATTACTAAAGCCTTAACTAATCCCTAATCAAACTACAGGCAGACTATTATCATCAGCAGAAAACAAGAAATCCAATTAATTGCTAATTAAACCTGAATTAACAACTAATGAATTGACTGACCAAAATGAACAAGACAAAAACAAACTAAACAATCAGAATGAAATTAAACTAAGAACTCACATAAACATGCATTAATCGACAGAGATTTTGCAAGCAAATTACTAATCTAAACTATTCAGAACCTAACTTAGTTAAAAAATATAACAAGAAACGAACTAATCAAAACTAAAAATGGGAGAAGTGACTTACAGAAACTCCGACCAGCCAAAACATCTGAATCATCCAAGATTCCTGACGCGTAACATCCCTAATCGTATGTTTTCAAAGGAAAACCTATGATTAGGGATTTTACGGTCCGGAATCATAAAGATTTGAATTAGGGTTCTTGGCCAGAAAATATAAAGTGAATATTCGAATAGCTCCGGGCAGTTTTGAAGTGAGTGGGTATGGGGGTTGGGTAGAGGAGACTCAGGCAAACCTAGGGTGTTAATTTGAGACTATTTGGCGTACTTTAGATCTTGGCAGGAGAACCTTTGGATTAATATTTGACGCTTTTGGGCGGGATTTGAAGGATACCATTTGCATATTTGGAAAGAGGGTGAAAAGAGGAAGCTGGGGTGTTATTTTGGTGGCCATTGGAAGTGGTGATGTTCGCCAGTGGTAGGGTTCCGGCGAAGGAAATGCTGTTGTTCGAGTTGCTAGGCTAGGATTCGCGGGAAACTAAATATAGGGTCGAGAAGAGGAAGAAAAGGAGATCTCTTGGTGTTAATTTGGACTGAAAAGGACACCGGCCACTGCCGTGAAGCGATTTTCGGCGGCAAAGCACGGTGGGGTCAGGCGGACTTATGATGGGGCGTCTGAGACCAACAGTACGAGGAAGAAGGGTTATAGGGCTTATTTGGACATTTTTATTTAATCAACTGGTATTAATGGGAGCCATCAGATGGAATTCAAGGGAGGGCCAAGATTACCCTTGATTTTTAAACACCAAACGACGTAGTTTGGTCATGGTACTACGTCATTTTAATTATTGCTGGATTTAGGCTACCTGGGCGCAGGTTAAATGTTTGGGCTGGGGAGGGTATTGGTTTAGGCCTGGCGGGTAGATCCTTAATTCAACAGCCCTTTTCCTTTTAATTATTTCTTGTATTTTATTCATTTTGCTTTTGTTTTTTATTTTTATTTTTATATATATTTTTTGTATTTTTCTGATTTTATAAAATGTAAAAATTAAAACCAACACTTAAATAATTCGAGATTAAACTATTCAACTCCTAAAATTACTTAAAATTCTACTTAAAAGATAAATGCAAGAGTTAACAATTAAAAGTGCAAAGAAACTATTTTTTGTGATTTTCTTTAATTTATTCTAAAACAAATTAATACCAAATTAATACTAAAAATGTGAAATTAAATTCCTAATGCAAATGCATATTTTATATTTTTAATATGAATTATCATGCAGTCAATTAACACCAAATTCAACAAAAAATTGTAAAGTTATTTATTTGAAACTTTTGGAATAATTTGCTAAGGGCAAAAATCACATACTCACAGCTGCCCCTCTTTACCCGGAAACACAAAGAGTTTTCGTGCAAAGACAAGTGAGTGGAAATGAGCGATTTTTGCCCTTTCGCATATTCCATGTGAAGCATTTTTTGAAAGAGTTAACCGCACCCTGCTTCAGAGGTTGCCTACATATCCTGGGCTAAACAGGAATCAGGTCAGTGTAGTTTAGGAATGTCTGGTAGCTGGGACTACCAAGAGTTGTGATTTCACTGCTGTTGCTGCTGCTACTGCTCGCTGACCTCCTTATTACACCGTGTCAAGATAAAGAGAAGCTAGCCTAAGCTATGATCTATGAGTTACAAGAAATCCTATCTATGCCTTCAAACTTATTCTTGTGTTGCCTTGAACTTGTATCTTGTGTTCCTCCAATGGAATTCTTGTTGTTGCCTCGGTGATGCTCTGCCATTTCTCTTAATGATGCTTGATTACTACAATTTGAAATATATGTCCATTTTTCAGGTTGGGCTCCTGCTTGCGATGCTTGAAAGATATTCACTTGTTCTCCAGGTGGGCTCCTGCTTGCGATGCTTGAAAAGGTATTCCCTTGTTCTCCAGGTGGGTTCCTGACTGCAACAAAATAGACAAACAAAGATAATTTTCTGCCCCAGTTTGGTGGCTGGGCATATCATGTCATCAAATATTAAAATTAAAAGCTAAAATTTGAATTGTACTTCCCTTGTTCTTCCAGGTGGGCGCCTGACTGCTGAAGCTTGAAATGTATTCCCTTGTTCTCCAGGTGGGCTCCTGCTTACTGAACTTGAAAAGTATTCCCTTGTTCTCCAGGTGGGCTCCTGCTTACTGAACTTGAAAAGTATTCCCTTGTTCTCCAGGTGGGCTCCTGCTTGCTGAGTTTTGAAAAGATATTCCCCTGTTCTCCAGGTGGGCTCCTGCTTGCTGATTTTGAAAAGATATTCCCTTGTTATCCAGGTGGGCTCCTGCTTGCAACAAATATACAAGACGAAGAAAATTTTCTGCCCCAGTTTGATAACTGGGCGCGTTATGTTACCAAATATTAAACTTGAAAGATAAAACTTGCATTATACTTCCCTTGTTATCCAGGTGGGTACCTGACTGCTGTGCTTGAAATGTATTCCCTTGTTCTCCAGGTGGGCTCCTGATTGATGAACTTTCAAATAGATTCCCTTGTTCTCCAGGTGGGCTCCTGGTTGCTAACTTTGGAAAATATTCCCTTGTTATCCAGGTGGGTTCCTGCTTACTAAGAAAACTTTCTGCCTTGTTTAATCAAAGAGAGATTTGTTAATATAAAATGGTGGTTAGCTACTGGCATTCTTGTTAGCCATGCTCCTGCTTCCGACTTTGTTCCGACTTTCTTCCCTGGTCCTGCTTTGAAATGCCTCGACTTCCCGGCTGACTTTCAATCCTCTAGCTTTGATGACCCAAATGTTTTACACTGTATTACTGTTTTGTGTTTTTGTCCCCGCTTGTGAACTTTGCTTTTCTCTTACAACTATCTAATTGTTCCACTAATGGGATTTTTACTGGTCCTTCATGCTTTACTTTCTTTTGATATGTCCCAACCTTGTTGCGCCATACAACTGGGAAGCGGTAGTTAACTTTGACATCCTTCCTTTATTTTTTGAATAGAATAGACACTGAAATGTCTTGTAGACAAACTTCAAGAGAATGAAATGCAATGACCTCGAAGGTTGAGGATAGAAAGACTCTGAAAACGAATGAGTTGTAATAAAGAGAAAAAGGATAGGACTTATCTGAGTGGAAAGGCTGATTCCTTTGATTGTGCCATGCATTTTGGATTAACCAGCCTAGTCTGTCCCACCAACTGTCAATTGCCACACTTGTTGTTCTATCTTTTCATAACCCGATTTTTACCAAAACCCAAACCTCACTTGTCTCGCCACGTTTCAAACATTTTTCAACCACAAACCTTTTCATTTGCCCAATCTGAAAACTCACTTTCGCCTTACGGTGCCCCTGAGGGTTTTCACCAATAAGAATCTCTCATTTTTGATAGCTCTCCAAACTCACTTCGCCTTACGGTACCCATGAGGGTTTTCACCAATAAGACTCTCTCATTTTCATTTCTCTCAACTCACATCGCCTTATGGTGCCCGTGAGGGTTTTCACCAATAAGACTGTTTCATTTTAATCATTTTCCCTCTGACACCAGAGTGTTGTCCCCAACATGAATCACTTTACCTGCTTGTATTGTCATTTCTTAAAATTGGTCAGAAGGTCTTTCTTTGGACCGTAATGTGGCTTTTTGATGGGTTTAGAAAAAAAGGTATAAAGGCTCAAAATAATTCAACATGGGTTCAAAGTTACAACTTTCGGAATCATATTTCTCGTAACAACCACAACTTCTGCCCCAGTTTCCTTCTTGGGGTTTCTTGGATTTTTCTTTTGTTGTGACTGAACCTTAGAGAGGCTGCCTACGTACCCTTTCGGGATCAAGTCAAACGTAGTTCAGGTCATAAAATCGCTTCGTTGTTGCGATGTTTTCTTTCTTTCATTCTTCTTTTCTTTCTTTCATTCTTCTTTTCTTTCTTTTTCATTTCTTTTCTCTCTTTTTTTCTTTTCTTTTTTCTTTTCTTTTTCTTTTCTTTTCTTTTCTTTTTATTTTCTTTTCTTTTCTTTTTTTTTTTATTTTCTTGTTTCTCCACTTAATTTCCTGCTCGGGTTCTTGAGTTTTGTTGTTGATTCCGAAAGAGGGATACAAAAGAAAATATAATAAGGGTCAAAGGGATAACAAAGGATAAAGTGTTTGGATAGCAGAACAAAATACCTTCGTCATCTCAATCTCAAAATATGCCAAATACAATTAGGTACATAAAGATAAAGAAATCATACATAATATCTCTTGACTGCATCAGAGTTGATAGCCATTTCTACACATTTCCCTTCCACATCTATTAGATACAATGCACCATTGGACAACACTCGGGTTACAACAAATGGCCCCTACCAGTTGTGGGCGAATTTTCCTTTTGCTTCAGCCCAATGAGGTAAGATACGCCTCAACACCAATTGCCCCACTTCAAACTTCCGCGGACGCACTTTCTTGTTATATGCTCTTGCCATTCTCTGTTGGTACAACTGTCCGTGACATACTGCTGCCAATCGTTTTTCATCAATCAAGTTCAATAGTTCCAAACGGGCTTTGACCCACTCATCATCATCAACTTCTGCTTCAGCAATAATCCGAAGGGATGGTATTTCAACTTCTACAGGTATTACTGCCTCCGTACCGTATACCAATGAATAAGGAGTTGCTCCTACTAAAGTGCAAACAGTAGTGTGATAGCCTAACAGAGCAAAAGGTAACTTCTCATGCCATTGCCTGGATCCTTCCACCATTTTCCGAAGTATCTTCTTGATGTTCATGTTAGCTGCCTTGACTGCTCCATTTTCCTTAGGACGATATGGGGTAGAATTGCGGTGCATGATCTTAAACTGCTGACATGTTTCTGCCATCAAATGACTTTTGAGATTGGCACCATTATCTGTGATAATCACCTTCGGAATTCCGATTCGACAAATGATATTTGAATGCACAAAATCGACCACCGCCTTCTTGGTTACTGATTTGAAAGTTTTTGCCTCAACCCACTTAGTGAAATAATCAATGGCTACTAGAATAAACCTGTGCCCATTAGATGCTGCTGGCTCGATTGGCCCAATGACATCCATCCCTCAAGTAATGAAGGGCCATGGTTCCAACATTGTGTGCAACTCAGATGTTGGAGAATAAATCAAATCTCCATGTACTTGACACTGATGACACTTGCGTACGAAACTGATACAATCTCGTTCCATAGTGAGCCAATAATATCCTGCTCGAAGAATCTTCTTGGCCAGTACATATCCACTCATATGAGGTCCACAAACTCCTGCATGTACCTCAGTCATGATAGTTGTAGCTTGTGTATCTTCCATGCACCTCAATAAACCAAGATCTGGAGTTCTTTTGTACAACACTCCTCCACTAAAGAAAAATCCGCTTGCTAAGCGTCTAATGGATCTGTTTTTGTCCCCTGTGGCCTGTAATGGATATACTCCCATTCTAAGGTATTCTTTGATATCATGAAACCACGACTCTCCATCAAGCTCTTCCTCCACCATGTTACAATAGGCATGCTGATCTTGAACCTGAATCCGCAATGGGTCCACATATGCCTTATCTGGATGATGCAACATCGATGCCAAAGTGGCCAAAGCATCAACAACTTCATTATGAATCCTAGGAATGTGCCTGAAATCTATTGACCGAAACCGTTGACAAAGTTCATGCAAACATTGCCGGTACGGTATGAGCTTTAAATCTCGTGTTTCCCATTCTCCCTGAATCTTGTGTACCAAAAGATCCGAGTCGCCCATGACCAAGATCTCCTAGACACCCATGTCTATAGCCAACCTTAAACCTAAGATATATGCCTCATATTCAGCCATGTTATTTGTGCAGTAAAAGCAAAACTGAGCTATAACAGGGTAATGCTGCCCTTTCTCAGAAATAAGTACCGCTCCTATTCCAACGCCTTTGGCATTGGCAGCCCCATCAAAGAACAACTTCCACCCTGGTTTTTCGTCTAGTTCTGATTCCTCAATATGCATTGTCTCCTCATCAGGAAAGTATGTTTTCAAAGGTTAATATTCATCATCAACTGGATTCTCGGCTAAATGATCAGCCACTACTTGTGCTTTCATCGCAGTACGGGTCACGTAAACAATATCAAATTCCGTGAGCAAGATTTGCCACTTTGCGAGCCTCGCTGTGGGCATGGGCTTCTGAAAAATGTACTTCAATGGAACCAGCCGTGAGATGAGATAGGTAGTATATGATCACAAGTAATGTTTCAATTTCTGCGCAACCCAGGTTAAAGCACAACACGTTCTCTCAAGCTGCATGTACTTTACCTCGTAAGATGTGAACTTCTTGCTGAGGTAGTAAATTGCCTATTCTTTATTTCCCGTGACATCATGCTGCCCCAGTACACAGCCAAAAGAGTTATCCAAAGCTGTCAGATAAAGGATCAAGCGTCTTCCCGGCTCTGGCGGAACCAACACAGGTGGACTGGCCAAATACTCTTTAATCTTATCAAATGCTACCTGACATTCATCCGTCCATCTAACTGCAGCATCTTTCTTTAGCAGCTTAAAGGTAGGCTCGCAAGTTGTTGTAAGTTGGGCAATGAACCTGCTGATATAATTCAACCTGCCGAGCAAACTCATCACTTCTTTCTTGCTCTTTGGCGGTGGTAACTCCTGGATGGCTTTAATTTTGGACAGGTCTAATTCAATGCCACGTCTACTTACAAAAAATCCCAACAACTTTACGGGACTCCAAACGCACACTTTGCTGGATTGAGTTTGAGATTGTACCTGCGGAGCCTCTGGAAAAACTTCCTCAGGTCTTTAACATGGTCACATTGCTTTATCGACTTTATTATCACATCATCTACGTGTACTTCCATTTCCCGATGTATCATATCATGGAACATGGTGGTCATCGCCCTCATGTATATTGCCCCTGCGTTCTTCAATCCAAATGGCATGACCCTATAACAATAAGTTCCCCAAGGTGTGATGAATGTTGTCTTTTCAGCATCTTCCTCATC
>MU682856.1:21847-33521 GCA_026770625.1 Nicotiana glauca | reverse complement strand
ATTACTCACTGAGTTGGTAGTACTCACCCCTACTCCCTGCACCTTGTGTGCAGATTCAGGTTCACCGGAGGCTTATCAGAGTTGTTGAGGTAGCTGCTTGATTTTCGCAGGACTTGACTACTCTTCGTAATTCAGTTTTATTTATACATACATTCCCAGACTTGTGCATTTTCGTTCAGATATTGTTATCCAGTTTGTTTTAGAGGCTTTAGACTCGTGACCCCAGATCTTATGGGAGTATTTTTATCAGACTTCGTATTTCTCAGTATTATTCTTCTATAAATATTTNGGTTGGGCGCCATCACGACCGGGTTTGGGTCGTGACATTGGGGATTCTTGACCGTAATATCCCTAATAATGTGTTTTCTTTTGGAAAACACACCATTAGGGATGTTACGGATCAAGAATCCTGAAGGATTCAAAAAATCATGGCTGGCCGGAGTTCTGTGTTAGTAAGTTGTATTTTCCACCCTTTAATTCCATTTTTTATTTTATTATTTTTGTTGTTTTTGTTTTTTGATTTTACTTGCTGAAAATTCTGTTAAATTGGACTAATTAGTGATGCATGTTCTTAGGATAACTGTCATTCTATCATTTAATTTGATTGTTCTAATTACTTTTAATCAGTCAACTTGTTAGGTATTAATTTAGGGTTAATTAGCAATTAATTGGATTTTTGGTTTATAGTCTGTTCATTGGCAGTATGATTAAGGATTAGTTGAAATTTCAGTAGTTAATTTCTTGTTAATTATGTCGTTTATAGGTTGATTGATTGATTAGTTTGGTAGTATTGAGTTTTAAAGGCATTTAGCCTGTTTGGATATAGCTGATGGGGTAGACAAGGGTAGTAATTTTGAGGGGAAGGTGGGGGCACTTTTGGCATATCAAATTAGGTTAGTAGTAATTTCAGCTTAGTTAAAGGGTAATTTGGGCAATGGAAAAGGGTAGTTTAATTAGGAATAGTAAATTCTGAAATGAAGTAGGGGTAGAATAGGGAATGTAAGGGGTATAGAATCTTCTAGAATGGACTCTACTATAGATTTTAGCTAAATAGATGCACTTACTTGTAGCACAAGTCATAAAATAAGGGGTAAAAAAGGAATAAGTTAGGGACTAATGTGTAAAAATTAAAATCTAAATTTTTCTCCAAATTATATCTATAAATAGGCAGTCCATTTACTTGTTTTACAAGTTTTTGAGCCTCAAAAAAAAAATTCCCCCAAAACTCTCCTCTCAATTTCATATTTCAAATTTGAAATTTAAACCTTTATAAAATCCAAAAACAAAACAGAAAAATCTCTGAAAAACTAAATTTTTTTTACTGTTTCATTGATATTCATCCTGTTGAGATTGGGTTATTCGAGTTGTTGTTGAGTCTGTGTTGGTATTCCTGCCTGGATTTTTAAAATTTCTGGATTTCTGGGCTATTATTTGGACTGATTCATTGTTCTACTGCTGGAAATCGATTATTATTGGTTGCTGCTGATTATTTGCTATAGTTGATTCATTATCCTTCCGTTGATTACATTTCTATATCCAGGTACATTTTCTGATCTCATATGACTGTGAAGAATTGGTGTAATTGTGAGTTTGAGTTAAAATAGAAGCTGGATTCAAGTTCCTCTTTGACTGTTCTATCACTTGGAAGTTGCCTGTTGAGATGACTGTGTAGTATTTGTATTTTTCACTGTTAGCATAATTTGTTCACTCGAATTGTTTTGTAGGAATTGTTGGATTCAAAACTAGTATTAGACTGGACATTAGTTTCAATTAATTAGACTGTTAAAGTGATTTGAAATTCTACCATGAATATATGAATGTATTGTTAGTGATTTATAAATTTGGACGTATGAATGCAGTAAAAGTTGAAAGTTAGTGGAATTAAAATAATACAGGTGTAAAATCGTATAAATTGTAAATCAGTTCGAATTTATTCCCAAGCTGATCTAAAATGTCCAGTATTTTTATTATGTTAAAGATCTGCATAAGTAACATGGGCTGATTTAGTGTTGGAAGTTTGGATTATTTTATCAAAAACTTGTTTTGGATTTCACTAATGTCATTCAGTTAAATTACTTGGGCCAGAGCTAAAGTGGACAACCCAGTTCATGAAGCGTATAATTTTAATTTGTAAATAAACTCCTGGATTGTCCAACTCTGAGAATCGACCTCAGGACCTTCTACTTGAGGTCTAATGGTTTAATCGGAGCAGACCACATGGCCTGTGCTATTTTGGGCCTGAAATTGAAAGTGGACCAGTAGAATTTCAAACAGTAGGCCATAGATTTTCCATATAGCAATAATTAAGTAGTATTCTTTCCTTTATTTTAGAGACAAAAAAAATGGAGTTGAATACTATAGTTTACTTTAGATTGACCTTAAAATAATAAATGAGACGAGCCTCGCCAAACGAAATTACAAATCGCGGGCCCTCAATAAATGCTATATAATTGCTTAGAATTCGGGCGAATCATTTAGCGAATTTCATGGTCTTCCCCAAATATAATAAACTCGTAGCTGCTTTAGGCGTGTATTTTAAAAACATTACCTTCCTAAATACGGGTGCACAGTTATGTGACTCAAATTCAAATCTCAACGAAGTCAAAATGTGTCAAAATCCATGGGTGCACTGGTGCGACGTGGTTCGAGATACGTTTTCACGATGTTGCAATTCTTATTAAAAAATAAATATATAAAAAAGCGGATTACTAATAAAATGCATATAAGTTAGAACATGTTTTGAAATTAGATAAAATCATATACAACAGTTGAGCGACCGTGCTAGAACCACGGAATTCGGGAATGCCTAACACCTTCTCCCGGGTTAACAGAATTCCTTACTCGGATTTTTGGTTCGCGGACTGTTAAAAGAGTCATAATTTCCTCGGTTCAGGATTCAACCGGTGATTTGGGACACAATTAATCTCCCAAGTGGCGACTCTAAATTTTAATAATAAATTCGGTTCCGATTGTCCTTTAATTGAAAAAACTCCTTTATACCCTTTACGGGGTGTAGTAGCGAAAAAGGAGGTGTGACACTAGAGTAAAGAAAATTTTTGACAAAGGTTACATTATACCTCATAGAGTATGAGAATCATGGAATGTCTAGAGTATTATTGGCAAAGGATGGTCGAAGTACAAAGTAGGAAGTTTCTTGGTTGTATTGGGATGAAGACATCATCTTGCGATATCAGAGTGCCAATGAGGCACGGGTGGTTCTGTCCGTCAGGTCAGGTGATTTGCAGTTTGAATAAGAGAGAATGACTTTCGAAAATGGTTCTAATGTGTTCAAGAGTCTACAGTGAACAATTGGGTATCTTAAAGTTGCATGTGTGGTTAGAAACTATGTTTTCATTGAAAGAGGTTCAGACTCGTGGTATTTCTATGTTAATTATGGGATTCTATGCATCAGTATCACGAGAGTATAGGTAACATATTTAGATTTATAGGAAGTTCTTCACAGTTAAGTGATGTGGAATGTGGTGCTTTTGGGAATATTCGAGAGAGAGTATTCAGCGGCTTATGGGTTTCAGACAGTGTGGTTCATGCTTGGTTCTCGCGTGGTAAGCCTGGTTGAGGAATTGTGGTACTACAGTAAGGGAGAAATATCAAGTTGATGATGAATCGGGAGGGAAATTAGATAGATGGAATAGCTTGATAGTGGACCGAATCGGTATGGTAAGGATGTGATTAATTCTTTGTGTGGGTTCGAGGCAACGATTTCGTACAAGTATAGTGCAGCAAAGCTCTTGAGTTCTGATAGCTTGCTTAGCTCGGTTTGGATAGAAGGATTCAGTCCTGGCAGTTTAGCTTGCGCAAATGGAATTGGGAGAAAATTCTTGTTGGGTTTCAGCGTGGTTTGGAGATGTATATTTTTTATGGACATGCCGCATGGGGTGCGTAATGATTTTCTTCTAGGTAGGACCAATGGAGAGTTCTTGACTAGTTGAGTATGTAGATATTTATGGTTAGGAAGGGAGTTCATAAAACTCTTAGGCAGCGGATAGCCTCAAATAAATAAGAAAATGGTACTGCTAATTGGAAATGATTTGACGAGATTATATGTTTCAGAAAAAAGGCAATGTGATTAAGTTAATGACACTTGGTAGTAGTGCAACACTTTCAAGATAGATCGACTGCTGATATTCGATTTTGCTTGGTGGCATAGAAGAATTTTAGAGTATCTCTCATGATGTGACTTGGTACTAGATGTGAGTTATATAAGAGAGTAGCGGAATTGGGATCAGATATAGTAATTCGTGTGTTTTATGGAGTTGGAGACTAGAGTTCTCATATACATGTTAGCTTGCGATTGTGGATGGGAAAATATGGGGTAAGTTAGTCAGATAATAATATGTGCTATGATCCAGTCAGTGTGGACCTTCGAAGGATTATTTATCTATTGTGTGTAACTGGAGTTGATGTGTGGTCCATTGGTAGACCTATATGGATATGTGTCTGGCATCGAGACGGTTTTGTTGACTTCGAGATATTGTTGGCGAAGGATTTGTTGATTCGGTTGTTTTGAACTATTAGTAATTGGGGAATCTATGAGTTACCTTCCTGGGTTGTGAGACGTTATGATTTGTTGATTACAAGCTCCTATGGTGCGGTTCTATCAGGGTTTCACAGTGGAAGTCGAGCAGAAAGAATAATTGGGTGTTGCTCGGTGAATGACGTATCGGTTATGTCCTATCGGGTTTGCATGGTTTATGTTACTCGTTTCACCATGGGTGTAAAGATTCACTTTGGTTCCAAACATCAAATTGTGCGTGGTTGTCAATTTCGAGCATAGTGACTTGAGGTGTATCATGTGGAGCATTGTTTGGATAAGATCGCGCATTGCAGCGAAGTTATATGGAGATATGACCTTGCGGCTTAGATTCGTGTGTTCTATTCTATGACATGAGATGGGTTCTCAGCCTTGCGTTGTGGTGGTATAAGAGAGCTTGAGGTACAACTCTTTCATTTGAGTCATTTTCATGAATTGAGTATGTTTGGACTATTGCTTATTGGTGCGCATATTGTGCGAGTTGTGGATTAGTCCTGTATTAATGTGTAATATCAACAGAGTAGTGTGTTGATTATATGGGATCGTTGGGATCTTTAATGAGTACGAGCATATTCGATTTCAGTGTGTTGGAAGGACAATATCGAGCTTCGACTCAGAAATTTGATGTACTATTTTCCAAAGGAGAAGTGGTTCCATGAATAGTTCATCTGAGAAATGGTGATGGCTTACTGCGTGTTTTAGTTATCAGTTGCAGTACATGTAAAGTATTGGAAAGAAACTTTAGGTGTTAAGAGGTTTTCTACTGGTTTTCAGGCCTTACGTGCAGCTGCCGTTAATGGGAGTTATCACTGCGAGCGTTTGAGTCATGTGTTATGTAATTGCACTTGAGGTTGCAGGTATGGGTTATTGAAGCTTGTTCGGGCTTATTCACAGCATAAATTTGGGTTTCTGATCATATGAAAGATTTCAAAAATGGAAATGTGCCCCTATGGCTTATAGGCTAGATGGGATTGCAAAATTTCAGTTACAATGTGTTGTCGGACCTATATGAGATAGGGTGACATGGGATCACCCCCGAGTATATGCATGGTAAGGTTATCCAGCAATTGGTTGGCTTTTAGAACAACTCTGAGTACGCTCGAGGACGAGCGTTTGTTTAAGTTGGGAAGGATGTGACGACCTGACCCGTAATGTCATGAGTTACCGCTCCGATTTCCCCATTTTCAGCTTCATTATGCTTCATTATCCATATCTTGTGTAATCGAGTTAATTTGAAGTGATTTTAATAAGAAATGAGACACTTAGTCTCTTTTAAGAAGCCCTAAGTTAGAAAAATCAACCGGACATTGACTTATGAGTTAGAGGGCTCGGATGTGAATTCCGATGGTTCGGTTAGCTCCGGGAGATGATTTGTGACTTAGGAGTGTGATCGGAAGTGGTTTTGGAGGTCCGGTGTAGAATTAGGCTTGAATTGGCGAAGTTAGTATTTTGGCGAATTCCGATTGATATGCGTGATTTTGATATAGGGGTCGGAATGGAATTCCGAGAGTTGCAGTAGCTCCGTTATGTCATTTGGGATGTGCGTGCAAAGTTTTAGATCATTCGGACGAGGTTTGGTAGGCTTTTTTATCGAAAATGTGTTTTTAGAGTTTTTGAAATTTTTAAGGTTGAATCCGATGAAAAATTTGTGTTTTGATGTTGTTTTGAGCGTTCCGAAGATTGGAACAAGTTTGAATGATGTTTTAGGATTGGTTGGCATGTTTTGTTGAGGTCCCGAGGGGCCTCGGGTGAGTTTCGTGGTGGTTTCGGACCCTTTTTAGGCCATTTTTAACTGCTGGTTTTTGGCTACAGCAGTGTTCTATGCGATCGCGGGGAATAGGTCGCGATTGCGGTGGGTAAAATGTCAGAAACATGCCAATGAATCGCGATCGCGGAGAAGATATATTCTGTTGCGTTGATCTCACTTCGGAAGCTCATATCTCACAATCTATAAGGAATTTGAAGATGATCCAAAAATAAAAATTGTAGCCCTTTGTGTCTAGGTTTCATAAAAGTAAATTAATTGTAATTTAAACTTGTGTACAAAAGGTTATGGTAGTTATACTATAGGCTGCCCGGGAAGGTCTCTAATACACAAGGATGACTTTGAAAGCTTATATCTCACAATGTATAAGCAGCCAGGAAATGATCAATATATGAAATTATAGCCCTATGTGTCTAGTTTTCAGAACATCAAACAATTTGTAATTTGGAGTTGTGTGCAACGCGTTATGACCGTTATACTGGAGGCTGTCCGGAAGAGCTGGGAACTATGCATCGCGATCGCGAAGCATTGACCGAAATCGCGAAGAGTAAATTTTGGGCTAGAAAAATTGTTCTCCGCGATCGCGAAGCATTTTCCGCGATCGCGAAGAGAAAATACCCGGGCAGAATATTTTAAAACATGTCAGTCGCGATTTGAGGGGCAAGGGTGTCGCGAGCTAGAGATTTCACTGGTTCGAGGTGAGTAATGATTGTAAATGATATCCTGAGGGTTTGGAATCCCGAATTTGCACCCATAGTGCTATATTGAGGTGACTTGCACGCCGGATAGAGAGCGAGGGGTAGAGCACCGTTGGGGATTGTGACTTGGTCCGTCCCTATCGTTGATTTTACCGCGTATTTTACTATGACTTGTTGTTTTTCACTATGACTTGGGCTTATTGCCATACTTGGGTATTATTGCCGACTGTTTGAGCTCCTTGTGAGCTATCATCATTGTTTTCCTCACTATTTGAAATGTTATTTGAACTCAGTCCATTCGAATTACACTATTTCATGCACTCAGCTATATTTTTACTCAACCTTGAGTTTTTAACTGACATTTGAACTATTGTTTGAGCTGAGCATTATTGTTTTTACTGATGCCCGAGGGGCTTATGATTATTTTTGGATTGATTGAGGCCGAGGGCCATGTGTGAGGATACGTTGAGTGATGTGAGGAGGCTTTCAGGCCTCGAGTGATATGTGAGGAGGCTTTCAGGCCTTGAGTGTATTGTGAGGAGGCTTTCAGGCCTCGAGTGTATTGTGAGGCGGCTTTCAGGCCTCGAGTGTATTGTGAGGAGGCTTTCAGGTCTCGAGTGTATTGTAAGAAGGCTTTCAGGCCTCATATTGATAGTACAAGCTTTCAGGCCTTATTATGATAGTGCTTAGGCTGTAGGAGTCCCTCAGGAGTCTGCACACCGACAGTGAGCGCGGGTACCCATGTGTTGTGATACTGAGCCCGAGGGGCTAATACTATTTGAGTGATGTGATACTGAGCTCGAGGGGCTGATACTGTTCTGAGTGATGTGATACTATGCCCGAGGGGCTGATACTGTTCTGAGCGATTGATATTGAGCCCGAGGAGCTGGTACTATTTTTGAGATGTGCTCGAGGGGCAAACTTTTCTTTGCTCATCTTGCATATTTAATTGCCTTTATACCTGTTATACTATGGTACTTGTGTCTGAGGGGCGGATTTTCCGTGCTTATCAACACTAACTATTTTGAAATCGTTTTCGTAATTATTGAAAATACCATTTTCAAAAGAGATTTGAACTGAGCCAAGGCATTTCTAAAGATATCACAAATT
The DNA here is from genome assembly GCA_026770625.1 of Nicotiana glauca. Taxonomy (NCBI): domain Eukaryota; kingdom Viridiplantae; phylum Streptophyta; class Magnoliopsida; order Solanales; family Solanaceae; genus Nicotiana; species Nicotiana glauca. The sequence continues at coordinate 25,396 of MU682856.1, read as the reverse complement.
TCACTATTTTTCTCAGAAAATTATACCCGGCTTCTATATAGCATGTTGGTTGCTGTACGTAATTTCTTGCTGCTCAGTTATTATTTACCTTTATTACTCACTGAGTTGGAGTACTCACTTTACTCCCTGTACCTCGCGTGCAGTTGCAGGTATTTATTCACCCCGTAGCGGGTATTGGCCGTGTGGAGGCAGAGTTGTAGAGGTTTTAGCGAGGTGACTGCCAGCGTTCGCAGCACCACAGTCTTCTTATGTTATTCATTATTATTATTCAGTTTATTTCTAGACTGTAAAGTGGGAATTTTATTCTTATAGATGCTCGTGACTTGTGACAACCCGGTCGGGCTGTATTGGGTTGTAATTACATCAATTAATATCATTAATTCATATTCGAATTGTTATATAACTGATTAACTGCTTTAAAGTGGTGTTCTAAAATGGTCTGACTGGCCTTGTCTTCATGAGATTGTGCCATCACGACCGGAGCGGGGTTTGGGTCGTGACAAGTTAATAGAGAATCGTGGCATTAATTCTCAAAATGACCAGGCGAGTCGTTATAGATGGTGGACTTTTTTCTGGAGCAAACCTTCATATTTGCTATGTTAAAGATTGGTTTAAAGTATATACTCCATTTGAGGAGCGCCTAAAATTATCATGCTTGGTGATTCTCACACAACTCATGTGCTTGAAAAGGGAGAGGTTGAGTTGAAGTTTACTTCAGAAAGAGTATTAATATTGAAAGACGTACTTTATACTCCTTCAATGAGAAAAAAATTGATGTCTAGTTTTCTTCTTAACAAGGCATATCTCAAATAAATTATTGAGTGTCATCAATGTGTAATAGTGAGAAAGGGTATTTTTGTGGGTAAGTGGTATGCATGTGATGGGATGTTCAAGTTGTATGTTGAGATGAATAAAACTTCTTCTACTTCTATTTTCTTCTACTAATTTTTGGCATGCTTATTTGTGTCATATTAATAATCGTTATGCTATAATAATGAGTAGTTTAGGATTAATTTCAATAATTAAAAAGAATTTTAAAAAGTATGAGAATTATCGTAAAGTCAAAATAACTAAAAGGCCTCGTTCACAAGTTGAAAGAAAAATCAAATTGTTAGAACCGTTTCACATCGAAATATGTAAACTTGGACGAGTTTTAACTTGTAGAGGAAAGGATATTTTATCATTTTTATTGATGATTTCTCTAAGTATATGTATGTTTACTTAATAAAATAAAAGTGATACAATTAAAATTATCTCCATGAGGTTGAAAATCAATTCGGTAGAAAAATAAAAAGAATTACAAATGATATAGACCGTGAATATGTATCTAATGAATTTAATTCTTTTGTTGGATTATTTGGAATAATTAACGAAATCACTCCACATTATTCTTTTGCATCTAATGGTGTGGCAGAAAGAAAAAATAGAACTTTGGTAGAGTTAACTAATGCTATACTTATTGACTCAAATGCACCTTTAAATTTATGGAGTGAAAGTTATTTTGACTACATATTATATTTTGATTAGGGTGCCTCATCAGAAAGCAAAATTGACTCCATTTGAATTATGAAAAAATCACAATCCAAATTTGGGTTATCTTAGAGTTTATGGGTTGTTTAGCCTATGTTAGACTAATGGATCCTAAAGTTATAAAATTGGGTAAAAAAATTACCACTTATACTTTTTTTATATATTATGCTTCTAATAGTACAGTCTATAGATTTTTAAATCTTGAAGAGAATATAATTATAGAATTAGATGATACTATTTTCATGAAAATAAATTTATATTTGAGTCTAAAAATTGTGGGGGTCAAAGAAATAAAGATAATATTTTCCTTTGCCTAGTTCTTCTACTTCTATTTTGTTTAATGAAGAAATGATGCTTTTGAGTTAAGAAGAAGTAAAAGAGTTAGTATAAAAAAATTATTTTTTTTCTGATTTTTATATTTTTAATATTAAAAATGATCCTTTGACTTTACAAGAAGCTTTATCGTCACATGATACTATGTTTTGGAAAGAGCTGTAAATGAAGTTAATACCCTAAAATCTCCTTAAACTATCATTTTTTGTTAGTTTCCTACTTAAACTATCCAATGTCCCCAAAATTTCTTGAACTATATTACCCTTCATATTAAAATCCCTTCGTTGCTGATCTGATATAACATGTGTAAACACTCGCTTGAGCGCACGTGGCAGCTGAAAAAATCCATCAAAATGGTCACATGACAGAAAATAATTGCTAATTAGTCTAACCCTCTTACACATTTATTTTTTAAATAAATATTCTCCTTATTTCAGTTATATACACCTTTTTCCTCATTAATTCATCATTCTTCCTTATTATTATTTTTACCTTTCTTCTTTATTTTTCACCTTCTTCTTCATTTTTTAAATTTTTTTCTTCAGTTTTCCATATGGGTTTCTTCTGAAAAAATTTCTCCCTCTCTTGTTTCCTCTGAAATGGTTTATTCTCTTTCTTCTTTTAGTCTTCTGTCATGTCTCACACATATAATTGAAAGAATATCAATTTAAATCTTCTTATTAAACTCAATACCTTGTGGAGAATAAAGTTAAATCTCTTCAACCTTCTTTATGTAATCTGAAATTAGAGAATGTAATCTTTGGCCAATAATTTTTTATTTGCGAAATTTTATTTTGTGTAATCTCTATTATGTAATATATGATGATTTTTAATAATTTCTAACACTATCTGCCTTTATTTATATTTTTACTGTATAAATAGGAATTTATTCAATTGGATTTTAGCATAAAGCAAAATAACAATTAAACCTACAACTAACACAATACATTAGGTATTATTTTAGCCAAAACTCTTTAAAATAATCAATCGTCCGAAAGTAATACATCATAATTAAACTAAATAAAAAGCTTTGTACAAACCACAAGTTAATATAGTTAGACAGACACACCTTTTAAAGTCTTACATAGGATTTAATATATAGAAAAACATAGTTCAAGGGGGTATTGAGGACACAAGATAGTTTAAGCAGGTAATTGACCATAAAGTGATAGTTTAGACGGGTTTTAGGCCGAGTTAAATAGCCACGTGTAGTGTTATATGACACGTTGTTTTAGATAATTAGGAGCGTGTACTAGACGTGCCTCTAAGAATGCAATGATGGGTTTTAATATGAAAGGCAATGTAGTTCAGGGTGTTTTAGGGACACTGAATAGTTTAAGTAGGAAACTGACAAAAACATGATAGTTTAAGGGGATTTTAGGGTATTAACTCAAATGGAATCATTAGTTTCTAATAAAACATGAAAGTTAGTTGATTTACCACGAGGTTCTAAATCTGGGTGCAAATGGATCCTAAGAAAAAAATTAAAACCGAATGTATTCGTTGATACAAGGCTAGGTTAGTTGTTAAGGGTTTAAGCAACTAGAAGTCCTAGAATTTTTTTATATTTTTTCTCCACTGACTAGAATTACATATATTAGACTTTTAATTGATGTCGTTGTAATTTTTAATATGCATATCAATCAAATGGATGTAAAAATTACTTTTTTAAATGGGGACATAAAT
>MU682856.1:0-12103 GCA_026770625.1 Nicotiana glauca | reverse complement strand
CCTTACTCAATTTTAGATTTTGAAAGACATGCATGTGAGTTTCCACCCATTATTTCAAGAATCAAAGCATGAGACTCCCTCCCTTAGCTTAAAAATCTGGAAATCAAGAAAAAAGGGTTAGGGATTTAACCTGTTGAAATGGAGATGTAGACACTTGCTTTAAAATCTTCCGGACCAAGTAACTTGAGGAACAATTTTGAAGAAGATTAGCTTTTCTCTCAAGAACCCCTCCTCCCTCTCTCTTATTTTGTTCAGAAAAATGGTTAAAATGAGGGGTTAGGGCGTTATATTAGAAAGGGGGCCGGATTTTAAATTTTAGAAAATAGAAGCCCGCGTGAGATTTGCGGTCCATTCTGCGATCGCAGAACCAAAATACGGCCCGCATATTGGACCGCAGAACTGACCCTAATCACTGATCATCTCTGCCTGGGTATGCGGTGGAAATGCGGTCTGCATTTCGATTCTACGATTGCAGAATGGACCGCATTTTCAACATCAACTTTGACCAACTCTCTGGTTCACTATGCGGCAGGAATGCGATCCGCATATCGATTATGCGGTCGCATAATGGACCGTATTTTTGACATCAACTTAGACCAATTCTCTGCTTCACTCTGCGGTAGGAATGCGGTCTGCATATCGATTATGCGGTCACATAATGGACCGTATTTTTGACATCAACTTAGACCAACTCTCTGCTTCACTCTGCGGTAGGAATGCAGTCCGCATAGCTGATCTGCGACCGCATTCTGGACAATTTCTGGAAAAATTGATTCTTTTGATTTTCAAAGGCTTAGATCACTACCAAGGGTCCGAACCGCGGCGAGCTTGCTCGCCACGAAGAATTCTACCCATTCCTAACACATATTCGGAGTTGACACCACGAGTTACTAAGTTTTAAGACCAAAAATTTATTTATGGGGCCTTACACTGAGGGTTTGAAGCCCCAAATTTGCACATCGTAGAGGTATATTGAGGTGAAACATGCACTGGATGATGAGCGCCGGGTCTTTTACTACTGGGGATTTTGACTTGGTCCATCCCAATTGATGATTTTACTGCATATTTGACGGAGTGATTTGTTATCATCATAATTTGGGCTGATTGCCATATTTGGGCTTCGTGCCAATTATTTGAACACTTCGGGGATTTTTATCACTATTTCCTCACTGTTTTGACTTATATTTGAATTTAATTCTGTTGATATTTATGATTTTTACAAACTCAGCCACTTTATACAGATTTGAAACTTAAATGATATTTCTAAATGATATTTTGGGCTGAGAATCATTGTTTTACAAATGCTCGAGGGGCTATGTGATTTTGATTGAGTAAGGCGGAGGGCCTGTGTTGTGAGAATACTTTTGGATCGGGCTCCACGCCGTAACAGTATTATATTGATATTGAGGCCGTGAGCCTGGTTGATTATATTGATATGAGGCTGAGGGCCTAGATTTGATGCCACGAGATGGCTTGATATTGCGCTTTAGCTGTAGGAGCCCCTTCGGAGTCTGAGCCCATTCCAGTGAGCATGGGAGAGGTGAGTAGGCTTTCAGGCCTTATGATGTTATAGCGCTTGGGTCGTAGAAACCCCTCCGTTATCTGCACACACCCCCAGTGAGCGTCGTCGATGATAAATAAATATGGATGGCTCGGGCTGCACGTTGTACTGGGTACTGAAGTGTACCGTTATATGCATTGCATTTCACTCATACATGGTTCTTCATCTGTTACTCCTGGATGGCTTGGGTTGCACGCCGCAGTGGGTACTAGAATGTACCGTTATATGCATTGCATTGCACTCATGCATTTGTTCCTTATCTGCATTATCTGCCATAATAATTATGTGCTCTTATTTCATTGATTGGTTGTTTCATACTGTTCTGAGCCTGAGGGGCTGATACTGTTCAGAGATACTGATACTGAGTCCGAGGGGCAGAGTTTTACTTGTCATTTTAATGCCAAATTACCTGTTTTACTGGTTTAAAGGAAATTTCACATGATATTTTACTGAATTGTTATTTTAAATGATTTCACTGCTTTTGTATAGAATGCTGTGTGCCTTAATGTGTTTTCTTACCTTCAATCATTATTTATATTTATTACTCACTAGGTCGGAGTACTCACATTACTCCCTGCATCGTGTGTGCAGATTCAGGCATAGCAGATTTCCATACCTGAGAGCTGATCCTTCCAGTCCAGGTGGTGTTTCAGAGACTATGAGGTAGCTGTTGGCGACCGCAGCCCCCGCGACTCCCTTATCTTATTCTTTTTATGTTATTCGAATTATTATATCGGATTTCGTATTTAGTAGAATTGTGTCAGGATTTCTTAGTTGCTCATGACTTGTGACACCCCAGTTAAGGCTATGTTGGGTTGGATTTTCACTATTTGGTTTTATTAAACCATGTTGTATTATAATTATGTTAAATAGTTGTTTTAAAAGGATGAATTGGGTTTAGTGGCTGGCCTTGTCTTCACGAGAGGTGCGATCACGACCAGGTTTGGGATTTGGATCGTGACAAGTTGGTATCAGAGCCTAGGTTACTAGGTCTCGCGAGTCATGAGAAGGTTTCGTAGAGTCTCGCGAATTGGTACGGATATGTCTGTATTTATCCTCGAGAGGCTGCAGAACTTTTAGGAAAAACTTCACATTCTTGAATTCTTATTGTGCGTCCTTGATTCAGCTTGAAAAAAAACTTTTGATATTCCTTTCACGCGTTCGTATACACGCATGAGCACTCAGTATCAGATGTGCCTTGAAGGTGTGTGATCCCCTTATCGAGGGGCGAGATGTGATCTCTATGAGTTTGATGTTGGGCTAGTTTAGAGTACTTGAGGTCGGATCTTTACCTATGGCTTGAGCACCTAGGTGCTAATTGTGCGAGCAAGTGTTTTGAACTTATATGTCTGGTATTGTCCCTATTAGTGGGAATGATGGCTGGATAGCTACATGATGATTATGTTAGTACTGCGAGAAGTATCTACATGACTTGGAAGTGACGATGGAGATCTACTGTATGATAAATAAACTATTGAGTGTATGATTTTCATTGTGATTGGATGTGTAGCCCCGAGTTATGGGCGCGTGAAGAATATTTTCATGTCTCCTATTTGGAGTGAAGTAAATTTCATGTTACGGTATGAGTTTAGACTTAGGAAGATCAAGTGATTGTGTAATGTGTATGACAGTGAAGGTATACAAAAATATTAACTAAAGGTAAATCTAATGGGTAATTGGCTTATGAGGGGAAACCATTTGTCATACTAGTTAGATAAGTTGGGGAGCTGAGATCGCTTCTGTAAATGTATTATGACGAAATCTATGAGTCAAGGTGCCCGCCTTGAAGGTTGAAAACATTAAGGAAAGAATATGTTCTTACTCTGTTGAATAGCACAATAATGGAGGATAGAAAGGTATTTTCTATGTGTTATGATGCAAACAGGTGCAACGCATGTCCATGTATCAATTTTGATAATAGAATACATGTAATATTGAGATTAATGTTATTGATATACATTGTGATGCTTTGTCGAGTTGTGGATGTATTGTTAGGATGGTTTTGGTGATTCTCTGGTAGGTGGATAGGCCCAATTACAAAAGAGACTTTGCCGAAAAATTTGAAAAATTTGGGACTCAGTAAAAATTTGGTCGCCTAGAGAGTGGGCTTAATTGTTGTGTGAGTGAATGAAAGAATTGCAAAAGAGTTAAAATTCCAGATGATTTGCGTTTCCACAAGCTTATGAAGAAGTGAGTTTAATCTCATTATGGTATTAAGGCAGCAATAGAGTACATGTGTTATGATTTATTGAGTGCGTTTTGATCTATAGCTTTGAGCCAAGTTGGGGAGTTTGCTCTTAAATAAGTTGATTGCACGGTTATGTGCTATATTGGTTCCAGTTGAGGCATGTTAGTGAGTCAGTTGTTGGTTACAGAGATTAAGGTTGATCAGGCGATGGACGAGCCTGTTTTTATGCTATTTTAGGAAGGACAAATGCTATTGCTTCAGATGCTGTCATTACAGGAATGGTCCAGTCTGCCACAGAGATGCCTCTGTATTATTCGATCCTCGTTCCACCTATTCTTATGTGTCCTCATATTTTGCTCATTATTTGGGTACGCCCAGGGAGTTTCTTTCTTTACCTATTCATGTATCTACCCCGGTGGGCGATACTGTTGTTGCGGACCATGTGTACCGGTCATATGTTGTGATTATTAAGGGTCTATAGACCCGAGTTGATCTATTGCTATTGAGCATGGTGGAATTGATGTTATATTGGGCATTGATTTGTTATCTCCGTGTCATGCTATTATAGACTGTCATGCTAAGACAGTTACTTTGGCTATGCCAGGTGTACTGCGGATCGAGTGGCGTGGTATGACTGATTATGTTCCTAGCAGAGTAATTTCTTTCTTGAAAGCCCAGCGTATGGTTGCGAAGGGTTGTCTGTCATATCTAGCTTTTGTGCGAGATGTTGGAGCTAAGACTCCTAGTATTGATTCTGTCCCAGTTGTGAGGGATTTTCATCCATTTCATCACCCTTGACCAAGTTGACTCAGAAGGGTGCACCGTTTGTATGGTCGGACGAGTGTGAGAAGAGCTTTTAGAAGCTCAAGACAGCTTTGACCATATCTCCAGTGTTGGTTTTTCCATCAGCTTCAGATTTATATACCGTATATTGTGATGCTTTACAGATCGGTGCGAGGAACATATTATATATTGTGAACTCCTTCTAGATGGGAGCAAATAGAAGATTTCTAACTGCACGAAATGAAATTTTCCTATAGCCCAGAAATTCTAATGAGATTTTGTGGTTGCAACAAGATGGCATGATAGACGTGGTGTATGGTACATGCTTAATATTTTCATGTGCAAGGTAGCAGTTCATTCTTAAAGGGAAGGTCACGAGTTATGGATGGACTAGTCAGTTTTAGGTATTTAGATGAATGTTATAACTACTCGGTAAGACCTGAGAAGGGTGCGCACTATATTTTAATCAACAAATGTCATTGGTATTACAACACACACTTGGTTGATCGACTGCCAATATTTCGATCTTGCTATGTATTGTAGGAAAATTTTGAGAATAATTATCATGAAATGATCGTACTTGAGTATGTGTCAGTCATTGAGTGTTGAGGTTGTGATCAGTTACGGTGATTTATGTAACCTAGGAATTTGGAGACGGGGAATTCTCAAAAATATAATATTTCGGGATTGTGGCATGTTTGAGGTGAGTGTCTTATCTAAACTCTTTAGATGGACTAGTCAGTTTCAGGTATTTAGATAAATGTCATAACTACTCGGTAAGACCTGAGAAGGGTGCGCACTATATTTTAATCAACAAATGTCATTGGTATTACAACACACACTTGGTTGATCGACTGCCAATATTTTGATGTTGCTATGTATTGTAGGAAAATTTTGAGAATAATATCATGAAATGATCGTACTTGAGGGATGTGTCAGTCATTGAGTGCTGAGATTGTGATCAGTTACGGTGATTTATGTAATCTAGGAATTTGGAGATGGGGAATTCTCAAAAATATACTATTTCGGGATTGCGGCATGTTTGAGGTGAGTGTCTTATCCAAATCTTTGGATGCACTAGTTGAGCTAATTGATGGTGATAACTATGCATTGTGAGCGCGAATATATGTGAGGTTTGAACCTGTGTGCAAGCACCGAGCTAATATTCATGCTTGGAAGATACGTAGGCTATGATATGCCTAGAGTGGGATATTGAACTTAAAGGTATAATGTTTCTCATATTCGTAACTTTGTTAAGAACTATCTGGACTATACTTGAGATTTCCAAGATGCTAGATTCCAGAACAAACTTAGTAATTACTAATTCTGCGTTAATGTGCTGGTTTGAGCTGTGACAACATAGTTTGCTCATGCCTACGATATAGAGTGTTATTTATTCTAGTCCAAGAGCATGAGAATCTTATTTCAGTTAGCATATACATGTGTACTTATTGGATTGCTTATATATGATATGATTGGACTGGAGGTCTGTGACAGTGTCAGGTGGATTATGTTGTTGGAAACTAAGTTGCTCATGAAGCTGATGTCAATGTAAGCCATAGAAGAGCCGGTTATTATTATTCTATTCATGTATCTTGGGTCCACTATGATTGATGAGCTCATAGCATATTGTTGGGGTGGTACTTATGGAACTTGCAAAGCGGCTCTCTTCTTTGAGGTATTTTCCCTTTCTGGGGTAACCGGATGGTGCAATAGTGAGGTTACTGGTATGGAATTGTATTATGTACTTCTCCGTGGGCATGATGATTCTCTTGTAGTACTAGACATCAAATTGCGCTTGGTTGATGGTTTTGAACATGGTGACTTGGGGTGTCTCAGGTGAACTAGTGTCTGAATACCTCGCGGTTAGATTCAGATATTCTATTTCTATGAAGTGACACGAGTTCTTAGCCTTGTGTTGTGGTGGTACTAGTGAGCTTGTGGTACAGCTCTTTGATTTGAGTCATTTTCATGAACTTAGTATACTCGGACTATTGCTTATTGGCGCGCGTACTGTGCGAGTTATGGCTTAGGCCTGTATTGATGTGTCATGTCACCAGAGTAGTGTGTTTGGATTAGAAGAGATCAGGGGGATCATTAATGAATACAAACATATTCGATTTCAGGATGTTGGAAAGGGAGTATCGAGCTTCGACTCAGAAATTGGATGTAGCATTTGCCAAAGGAGAAGTGGCTTCATGAATGGTTGATATGGGAAATGGTTATGGTTCACCCCGTGATTTAGTTATCATTGATAGTATATGAGAGTTTGAGATGAGACTTTGGATGATAAAAGTTTTCCTATCGATATTCGGGTGTTGTATGCAGCTGTTGTGACTAGGATCTATACTACCAGCATTTGAATTATGTGATCTATCATGTAATTGCACCTAAGGTTGCAGGTATGGGTTATTACAGCTTGCTCGGGCTTATTCATAGTATAAATGTGGGATTCTGATCATATGAAAGATTTCAAAAGTGGGAATATGGTCCTATGGTTCGTGGACTAGATTGGATTGCAAAAATTTCAGTTACAATGTTTCGTAGGACTTATGTCAAATACGGTAATGGGGGATCACCGTGAATATTTGTGTAAACATAAAATCATCAATTTGGTAACCTGAGGATAACTCTTAGTACGTTCGAGGATGAACGTTTGTTAAAGTTGGGGAGGATGTGACGACCCGACCCGTCGTCTCATAAGTTATCGCTCTGATTTCCCCATTTCCTGCTTCTTTATGATTCATTATAAGTGTCTTGTGTGAACGAGTTGATTTGGATTGATTTTAGAAGGAAATCAGATACTTAGTCTTGTCACACCTCCTTTTTCACTACACACCCGCAAGGGCATATAAAGGAGTTTTTCCACTTTAAGGACAATCGAAACGGGATTTATTATTAATATTTCAGAGTCGCCACTTGGGGGATTAATGGTGTCCCAAGTCACAGATTGAATCCCGAACCGAGGAAATTGTTGACTCTTTTTAATAGTCCGCGATCCAGAAATCCGAGTAAGGAATTCTGTTAACCCGGGAGAAGGTGTTAGGCATTCCCGGATTCCGTGGTTCTAGCACAGTCGCTCATCTGTTGTATTTGATATTATCTGATTTTAAAACATGTTCTAATTTATGTGCCATTTATTAGTAAACCGCTTTTATTTTTATTTTTAATAAGAATTGCAACATCGTGAAAATGCGTCTCGAATCACGTCGCACCAGTGCACCCGTGGTTTTTGATACATTTTGACTTCGTTGAGATTTAGATTTGGGTCACATAAATGTGCACCCGTATTTAGGAAGGTAACATTATTAAAATACGCGCCTAAAGTAACTATGCGTTTATTATCTTTGGGGAAGACCGTGAAATTCGCTAAACAGTCCTCCCGAACTCTAAATATTTTTATATAGCATTTATTGAGAGCCCCGCAATTTGTATTTTTATTTGGCGAGGCTCGTCCCATTTTTATTTAAAGTCAACCTAAGTGCAACTATTATCTACTTAATGTTTTCTCTAAAAATAAACAAATGAACACTTAATTAATTAGTTGTTATGTAAGGTTCATTCTATTTAAATTTTCGAGACTTTCACTTGGCTCACAATCCTGGTTTGGCTTTAAACTAGCCCAATTGTGGGCTGTCGAGTCACCTTGGCCTAAGATCTTCATCTGGCCAGTGGCCCAACGTGAACGGGCCAAAAATTGCCTCAAAGGCAGGCTGTCAGCCTTTATTTTCCATTCAAACCCCAATCTTACTTCAATTAGTTGACTGGATATGTACTGAAGCTTGTTCAAGTTACTCTAAATATTTTCATCAATTGTGACCAATAAAAAAACATTGTTCACTTACTAGAATTAATGAAACAGTGATCAAATCATTTATTGAAAATGTTCTATCTACATAACATGAAAGTAACTATCTCCAAATGAACAAGTAAGATGGATACAACGCCTTATTAACACAAGTAGCCTGATTATTTGTATTAATACAAACTAACAGTTTTTAAGTTAAATGCTCAAGTGCTTTAGGACTCTAGAGCCGAACTACTGTGATCCTTACTGAACTAAGGCCCTTTTTGTTAAGACACGGCCCATTTCAGCTTGTTTTATACAAGTGTTAATACACAGAAGCCTAAAAAATATTTTGATTTCAAATAACATTCGAATTTCAACGATTAAACTATACAATAACAAAATTATACCATATCACAGTACGTAAATGATCATTAGCCCATCAGTCCAGATTTATCTACAATTTTTCTCTAACAAAATAGAAATTAACATGAACTAGGTATTGATTAGACACAAAAGACTAAACAAGATCATCAGGAGGACAATTTTTATTCCATGTTTTGAACTCGAAATTACAGCAGAAGTTCCAATGTGTACCTGGACAAAATTTCAGAAGGAAGAGGATGAGTCAGTGGCAATACAGCAAAGATCCAACAGAATGCCCAGCAATACAGGAATAATTTCAAAGGATTTTGACAGAAAACAACACAGCAACAGCAATAACTTTTAACTTTAATCAAGCAGGAACCAAATGGCATCCCAGGATGACACTAAATTGACTCAAATCTAAACTAGCACACTCTTGAACTTTCAGCAATCCAAAATACACCACAATACACTTTCTAAAACCCAAATTCACTCGAAATTAATCCAAAATAGTTCTGAAACTCCAGCAGAGCAAAACTCAACCAAACACCAACTTAATTAGACTCAAAATTACTTGAAATGACCTCTGAACTTCCGCTTTTAGAATGTGAGTCAAGAAAAAACTAATCAACCACAGAACTTGAGATTAAAACTTCAGGAATCAATGGAACATTACTGTTTTTTTTTTTTGGTTTTCTATTAGATTTTCTATTGTTTTTGGATTTTTGAAGGTTAAAATTTTAAAACTTGATCTGAAATTTAGAGAGGGTTTTGGGGGGAATTTGGAAGCTGAAAAACTTCTTCAACAAGGCAAAGGCATTGCCCTTTTATAGGCACCAAATAGGGTGAACAATCAGATTTTAGTTTTGCACTTTAGTCCCTATGTTATTTTCAATTCAGTCCTCCAATTTTTAACTTGTGTCACAAGTCACTATTCTAAGTTTAATAAAATCTGACTTGAGCCTTATTCTAGAAAGATCTAGGAAATTCTGCAATATTCTATCCTACTGTCAAAAGCCTAAAATACCCCTGAACAACCCTGCAATTACCAATTATGTAAACTAATCCTTTTTTCCTAAGTTAAAATCTAACTATAGTTGAATATCAAAACTGCACCAAACTACTAATTAATCCTAAATCATACTTCACCAAATGTAATTATCAATCAACATTAGAATAGGCTAACTGACAGACTAATCACAGAATCATCAGATAAGAAAGATAAAACAAAACAGAAAAAGAAAGACCAAAATAAACAGGCATCAAAACAAGCATCACACATGAATTTAACTAAAATTAAGGCTACTGAATTTAAACGACATCACAGTATGACCAATTATAGAAGAAAACTTATCTGACTTGTGAGCACGTAATTTTTACCCTAAGCAAATTATTCCAAAAGTTTCAAATTAAATAATTTTACAATTTTTTTAGGAATTTTGTTGCATTTTTGTCGTATTAATTAGTTGCATAATAACTCATGTTAAAAATACAAAATATGCATTTAGGATTTTATTTCATTCTTAGTATTAATTACGTAGCAATTTGTTTTAGAGCAAAATTAAAGAAAATGTCAAAAATGGTCTTTGCATTTATTTTTTTGATTTTAAATAATTTTTTTTAGAATTTAAAAATAATAGGCGAAATACAAAATACAAATAAAGATACATACAAAACAAAAGGAAGGTGAAAATACAAGAATTAAAATAGACAATGAGAAAATATAATACAAATGTGGGCTCAAAATACCCTCAGACGTCCAAGCCCAAACAGATCCAAACAACCTAGGCCAAGAAGATATCTACCCGAGCCCAACCCTTACCTTGTTAATATCGGAGCCTCATCAAAATAGAGACACGCGAGTTCCATTGTCTCTATCATCTCTATTAGATAATATGCCTTAACACTAACATGGTGGTTTCATGTTGACATTTCAGAAAGGTGGTTGGTTTGTGGTGGTAATTCTTCTCGACAACAAAAGGCGATGGCAAACAACAATAGAATTGATGTGGTTGGTACCGGTACCCGTCAACAGGTGGATGAACGGGATAATGGGTTGAGCGAGGAAGTTCGGATGTTGAGACAACACATGGCTGATATGTATCAAGCCTGGATAACTGGAAAGGCGCTACCCCGCCACCACCAATGTCTCCTATCGTATCCACTACCCCCGACAATGAATATGGGAAGAACCCCTGGGAGGAACTTCATAATGAAAATGAAAACGTGATAGGAAAAGTAGGGCGAGACGAAATAGCTATAAAGCCAAAAGAGGACTTGGATAACATGTCTCACAAAGAATCTTCTGTGTTCCCCAACATTCACTTGCATGTGGGGTTCGAAATGCCGAATTTTAACTTGTACGATGGAACTGGAGATCCGGTAACTCACTTGAGGATTTATTATGATAAAATGAAAGGTGCCGGGGATAAAGATGATTTGTTGGTGGCATATTTCAGTGAGAGCTTGACTGGGGCAGCTTTAGAATGGTATAATCGTCATGGTGTTTGCAAATGGACTACATTAGGTGACATGGCTCAAGATTTTGTGCGACAGCTTCAGAACAATAACAACATTGCCTCAAATTACTCCTCTCAGAAACCCAAGGAGAGCTTTAAGGATTTATGGCTCAAGTGGAATGAGCAGGTTGCTCGGGATGATCCTGCCATTGATAAGAAAGATGTTGTTGAGTCCCAGCCATAACAAGGTCGGATAATTGTCCTTGCCAAACCTGTTCAACCTCAGAATAAACTCCAAATTAATCCATTGAAAAATACCCGACCTTTTGTTAAACCATCAGGTCATAACCAACAACAACAAGGTCCGGTGGTCGTGCTTGCTAAATGCTCCCAACCACAATACCGACCCCGTGAGCGTCCCCAAATTCCACAAAAGCCACCCCATCTACTAAGAAACACCCGACTATTTACCCCACCACTAAGTCACTCCCAGAGGCAAGCACCAATAGCCCAAAGTTCTCGTGTACATCACTTTCAAACACTCAACAATACTGGAAAATGGAGGCATGGAGAGAAAAAGAGGCAAAGGGATAATTTTACGCCCATTGGCGAATCCTATACAAGCTTGTTTGAAAAGTTGAAACGAGTTGGTCTGATTAAGCCACTTCTTGGATATACTCCAGACCCAAAAGCAAAAGGCTTTGATCCTACTGTTCGACGCATGTATCACTCTAATGTACAGGGGCACAGCATTGAAGACTGTCTTTCTTTGAAAAGGGAGATAGAGAGAATGATCCAAGAAGGGGTGATTGTGGTCAGTAACAAGGGAAAGGAGCCTACGATTTATCTTGGGAATCTGTTGATCAAAGTCAATAATAGTTTTGACAACATTGACGTGAAACTCAATGGCTAAGATGTCGGTCGTGACAATTAGGAAGACGCTCCATCTCTCAGTTACC
>MU682852.1:0-28328 GCA_026770625.1 Nicotiana glauca | reverse complement strand
TTTGGTAGTCCTGTCTAGCCTCGTCACTACTTCGCCGGGGTTAGGCCAGGCATTTACCAGCACATGAGGTCGGTTGTGCTGATGCTACACTTCTGTGCTTTTTGCACAGATCACGGTACCGGAGCAGCTTTTGGACCACAACAGTAGCACGTCGAGTGGGAGCTGACTTCAGCCCAGGGACTACGAGGTAGCCTAGCTAGCGTTCGCAGGCCGGAGTCCCTTTTCCTGTAGCTTTTGTTTGTTTTCATTGTATTGAGACAGACACTGTGTATTTCTTTTTATTCAGACTTGTTTGTAGTATTCATTAGTAGTCCGTGAGATAGTGACTCCAGTCTTGGGTTGTAGAATATTAAACTTCCGCATTTTGGGTTTTCATTTACTTATGTTATAAAAGACTTCCGCTTTCATTTAAAGGTTTATTATTGCTATTATTGTTGTGTTGTTGTTGTTCAAAAGGTATAGGTGTTTGTCTTTCCTAGCTCCAACAGTAGGCACCATCACGACTCCCGATGGTGGAAAATTCGGGTCGTGACACTCGGGTTGCACGCCGCAGTGGTCATATGCATTGCATTGCACTCATGCATTGGTTCATGTTTGTATTACGTGTCATGACATTCAACACTCTTATTTCATTGGCATCCATACTTCTTGCACTGTTTACCAGATACCCTGGTGTTATTTGTTAATGGAGTGTTGTACCCAAGGGGATGACTTATGTGTTGACTTGCACTATCTGTTTCGCATTTATCTGCTTAACTGTTGAAAAAGATATTTTCAAAAGAGGTTTTAACTGAGCCCAGATATTTTCTAAAGGATTTCACGGTTTTACTGATTTCTCAAAGGGTTGCACTGTTCTATATAGCATGATGGAGTGCCTTATGTGATTCCTGCTGCTCAGTTATTATTTACTTTTATGACTCATTGAGTTGGAGTACTCACTTTACTCCCTGCACCTCGTGTGCAGTTGCAGGTATTGTTCAACCGGTAGCAGGTTAATAGCTAATTGAAGGTATTACTACTGTAGCTGATCAAGGTGACCGCCAACGTACGCGGCACCGGACTTCGTCTTTTGATTTCAGATTTTATTGTGTATATTATTGGCCCTATAGTTATGTTCAGACTTCTTTAGATGCTCATGACTTGTGACACCCCGGTCGGGTTGTGTTGGGTTGTAAATACCGATTATTATTGTCATTAATTTGTATTTATCCAATCATTTATGTTTAATAATTTTGAAAGAGGCGTTGTTTTTCTGATGATTGGCCTTGTCTTCAAGAGAGGCGTCATTACGACCGGGTTGGGAGTTGGGTCGTAACAGGCATAACCAACAAGATCAGGATTTCCATCATTGCCATGAAATAAGATCACATTGGTAGTCCCTTTTAGATAACACAATATGTGTTTGATTTCACTACAATATCTCCTTGTAGGATCAGAGCTATATCTTGCTAAGACATTAACTTAAAATGTTATGTCACGCCTTGTAGTGTTAGCAAGATACATTAGTGCATCAATTGCACTAAGATATGGTACTTCAGGACTAAGAAGTTCTTCATTATTTTTATAAGGTTGGAATGGATCTTTATTTATATCAAGTGATCACACAACCATCAGGGTACTCAATAGATGTACTTTATCTATATAGAATTGCTTTTAAAAAAATCAGTGTATGTTGATTGATGGACAAAAAATTTATCTTTCATATACTCAATTTATAGACCAAGATGAAATTTTGTCCTTCTAAGATCTTTCATTTCAAATTCTTTGTTTAAATAGTCTACTGCTTTAGGAATCCCCTCAGGAGTTCTAATGATATTTGAATCATCAACATACACGGAGATTAAACAAATTCAAATCCAGATCCTTTTATAAAGATACAAAGACAAATTGAATCATTCTTGTACCCTTCTTTCAATAGGTACTCACACAGGCGATTATACCACATGCGCCCTGATTGTTTCAATCCGTATAAGGATTTTTAAAGCTTTATTTAATAAATTTATTGGAAATATTAATATGTTTCAGAACAATTTTAATCCTTCAATGATTTCCATTATACGCATATCAAGTTTTCATGTATTGCCAGAATAAAACCTGAAATGACTCTATCCACCATGAGAGGACATATCTCCATATAATCAATGTGAGGATATTTACTAATTTTCTTGTGCCACAAGTCGTCTTTATGTCTATCGACTTGAATTTTTCACACAAGAACACATTTATACCTTAATTGACTTTATACTTTCAGGTGTTGGACTATCCGTCCAACTTCACATTTTTCAAGTGAAGTCAATTTTTATTGCGTATTTTTCATTTGGCCAATCATTTATCTGTTCAAATTTCATGACAGATTTGAGCTCAAGATCCTCATCAATATTTATAAGATTGAGTGCTACATTATATCAACAATATCGTCAATGATCATTTTTCATCGGTTCCATCATCAATCAATAAAGACATAACTTATCGAGATCTCATTATTTTCAGGTACCTGAGCCTCTTCCATGAGGTCTTATAAAGTGTTATGTCATGGTGCTCTTATAAAGCACTTGCCTCCTTATTATGACCATCTTGAACATTTGCCCCTCTCCTTATCAAGTAATTTTATCTTTGGAACCGATTGGTCTGTTACACTTCATGCGTGCCATAGACTATGTCCGTCATGGACTTTATTCTATTTGGAGCATTAGCAGCTGAAATATGACATTTAGCTTTGGGTCAGCAAATGCGTCTGGCAATAATTTATACATTAATTATCACTTAAACTTCAAGTTCATATTTTCTTGTACGAGGATCTATATGTATTCATAATAATTCATTTCACATATCACTTTCTCAATTGTCCATTTTCTCCCCCTAATGTTGGGATTACCAACATATTTCCCAACCTTCTTTGGGAACTCATCTCTGTGCATTGTGGTGGCATAATTAAATCATATAGCACATCCATATTTCTATATAGAAATTATTTGATTCCTGGCCCTGAGCCGATTGTGACATAGAGAAATTTTCATAATTTGGCTAGATGCGTACAAGTGCTACAGTATATTAAATAATACATCTCATACCAAATTTTATTTTTCGGAGTTTTGTTCTCATAACCAATGATTTAGCTATAATTGGAGGTGTACAATTTCTGCTAAACCAACTTGGATTTAAACCAGTATTAACAAGATAAATCATCATAATTTATATTCTGGAATTGTGCTCTAATAATTTGAGCAAGCAATCTTGCAAAAGCCAAACTACAAGTTGATAACAAATGCACATGTGATCATAGAATAGATGCATCTATTAAAATCATTTAATAGTAAACGGTCCACATGGCAGGTGACTGGGCCCATATATTTATCACCTTTTATTCGTTTGAGTAATCAACGGATTCAATCCCAACCTTAACTGGTATATCATGAGAATAAGTAGCACAAGAGAATTCTTGAAGAATCTTTTATTCTTAGATATATGCCAATGTAATTCTCAATTAATTTTTCGCATCATAATTGAACCGGGATGGTCAACCGGTCATGCCAACTAATATTTATTTTAGTAAACCTCTAGTTTACTTTTTGTGACGACCCGACCCGTTGTCTCATGTAATTTCGTCCCGTTTTCCCCGTTTTATGCTTCTTCATGTTTCAATATATGTGTTTGGTGGGTTTGAGTTGATTCGGATCGAGTTTGGTAGGAAATGGGACAATTAGTCTCTTTAAGGAAGAATTAGTTTGAAAAAGTCAAAATGTTGACTTGTGAGTTAGAAGGCTCAGAATTGATTTCCAATAATTCGGTTAGTTTCGGGGGATGATTTAAGTCTTAGGAGCGCAATCAAAAGTAATTTTGGGGGCCCGGTGAAAGAGTTAGCCTATTTTGGTGAAGTTAGTATTTTGGCGATTTCCGGTTGATAGGCAATATTTTGATCCGGAAGTCGGAATGGAATTCTGATAGTTTTTGAAGCTTCTTTATGTCATTTTGGACTTGTCTACAAAATTTGAGGTCATTCGGACTAGTTTTGACGTGTTTTGGCATCGGATGTGGAAGTTAGAAGTTTCAGAGTTCTTAGGCTTGAATCCGTTGAAAATTGGTGATTTCTGTGTTGTTGGATGTGTTTTTATGATTGGAACCAGTTCATATGATATTTTAGGATGGTCTTGTACTTTTGATTGAGGTCCCGGGGACCTCGGGGTGATTTCGGATGGCTAACGGAAACTTTTGAAGTTGGAAAATTTCATAATAGACGAAATTATAAATGAGTGTGCACAAGACCTCAATTTAAACGACCATATCTCCAGTTATATAAGGAGTTGTGTGAGTATCTACCTATCAAATTAAAGCCCTTTGAGTCTAGTTTCCAACACAATAAACCGTGCATCATTTGGAGGTGTATACAGAAAGTTATGACTATTTTACTGGGCATGTGTCACTAGCGCGCCCAGATACGCGCCCAGGTGCGCGACCGCGCTAGTAGCGGGCCTCTAAATGCCCCAAGACCGGTCTATAGTGTTCCCAAGTCATTTTTAGGGTTAAGGCTTGCTCTCTCAAGGGGATTTCGTCCCAAACTTCATCCCCATGATCCAAGATAAGGTTTTTGGAGTACTTTAAGTTGATTACTACTCCTAAACACTTTTATTAACATGGATTGATCTTGAAAATCCTTAGATTTCATTCAAATCCCTAAATTGATTCAAGAACACTACAAATTGGATTCTCAAGATTCTTACTACAAGAGGTATATCTATCATCTCTAACTACTCTATGGTAATTATTTATATATGATATATACATTAGAACCCATGGGATGATGATGGAAAACCATAAGTGCCCAACCTAGGTTGTGTTGGTTGTAGAGATTGTGAAATGGTTTAATTAAGGAGGTTGATGGTTGGGTATGACTTAATGGTCATACATATGTTGTTGGAAGTTATAAATTGGTTAGGGATGATGGTGGAGTGAATTTGTTGGTTAATTGGTGATAGTTGGATGAACCAATACTATAGTTAGGAGGTGTAAATATCTATGCCTACAAGATGTTTGATAATATGCCTAAATGGCATAAGTTATGGAGTTTATTACCAATATTAGCCCTATTGAATATTGTATTGTAGATTGAAGTTACATAAATGTATTGGATCATTGTAGTAGCATTAAGGGACGAATTTCAGATATATATATATATATGGATTATAACCCCATCTTTTAGAAATCGAACTTTATCGATGTTTGTGTGATTTTTGGGCAGATTCGTCAAGCGGGGAAGCAAATTTGAAAGGCAAGGGCATCGCGGAGTAGACTTTTGGCCGTCTTGAGGTGAGTAATTTGTATAGATGATGACCTGAGGGTTTGAAACCCCGGTATATCACACTATGACGCTACATTGAGGCGAGACACGCACCCCATGGCAGGTGCGGGGTCGTAAATGATTGGGGATTGTGACTGGGTCCATCCCTAGTGATGATTATACTATATTGGCGACTGAAACGCACATTATATTAATGATAATTGGGCTTATTGCCATGTTTGGGGCCTTGTGCCTATTTGTAGAATCCTTCGGGGATTGATGCAGCTGCATTAGCATGATTTGCATATTATTTTACCTCAGTCCTGAGTTTTTGACACTGTTTCGAAAATGCTTAGTCACATTCTTAAGTTTTAAATAACTAAACTATGTTTTCCTAATAATTGGAACTGAGGACTATAAATTGATTCTGTTGTGTGACTTACATGCATATTCTGGACTGAGTGTGGATCGGGCTGCACGCCGCAGCGATGTTACGATGATATTGCGCTTGGGCTGTAGGAGCCCCTCCGAAGTCTGTACACACCCCCAGTGAGCGCGGGTACCCAAATGGATCGGGCTGCATGCCGCAGTGGTCATATGCATTGCATTGCATTCATGCATTTATATTTTTCTGATATACCGATGTTGTTGCATTGCTATTTCATCGCATATTGTATTAAACTATTAATTTTAGCTTTACTGGATTCTTATCTTCAGACATTATATATGCTTATTACTCACTGAGTTGGTAGTACTCACTTTACTCCCTGCACCCCGTGTGCAGATTCAGGTGTTCCGGAGGCTTAGCTGAGCAGTCGCTGTCTCTCAGAGTTATATCAGAGTTGTCGAGGTAGCTGTCTGACGTTCGCAGGACCCGACTTCTCCCCTTTTATTTAGTTTTACTTCCGTATTCCAGACTTATGTATGTTCAAATATTATTTCTCAGTTGTTTAGAGGCTCTAGACTCGTGACCCCAGATTCTGTTGGGAGTATTTTTATCAGATATTCTGGTTCTTTCCGTATTGTTTCTTCTATCTATCGGATTGTTGTTTTAAACTGCTAAATTCCCTTAAATGGTTGGAAATGGTATGTCGTATTTGGTTTGAGAGTGATAATTGGTCAGGCTTGCCTAGCTATATGGTTGGGCGCCATCACGACCGGGTTTGGGTCGTGACAAGTTGGTATCAGAGCCTAGGTTACTCGGTCTCGTGAGTCATGAGCCGGTTTAGTAGAGTCTCGCGGATCGGTACGCAGACGTCTGTACTTATCCTCGGGAGGCTGCAGAACCTTTAGGAAAATTTCATATTCTTGAAATTCTTGTCGTGCGACTTTGTTGATCCGAGAACTAAATTCTATTATTCTATTCTCTCGCATATGGAGAGAACACAACGTGGAGGACGACCACCAGTACCACGCGCTAGAGGCCGTGGGCGCGAGCGTGGTTGTGTTCGAGGTGGACCAGTGGGGGCAGCACCTGTAGACCCACCGGCTGCCCCGATTCAGGACTAGCCTCCAGCCGTAGATGTCCCAGCAATACTTGTTTAGGAACAGGCGGTGCCCAGTGTGATTCCTGGTCTCCAGGAGACTTTAACTCAGATCTTGTCCGTCTGCATCGGCCTAGCTCAGATGGTATCAGCCACTACTGCGGCAGCCACTTCTCAGACCGGGGGTGGTCATCAGACCCACGCTGCTCGCATACCCGAGCCGGGTGTTCAGGGGTTGCAGACACCGGAGGTTGCTCCAGTTGCACCAGTTGCTCTAGTTGCACCAGTTGCGCCAGTAGCACCAGCCCCAGACTATATTATTCCAGCTATGCCCGATGACAAGCAGCATCGACTGGAGAGGTTCGGTAGACTCCAGCCTCCAACGTTCAGTGGTATTGAGGGCGAGGATGCCCAGGGATTTCTAGACAAGTGTTAGCGCATGCTTTGCACTGCAGGTATTTTGGAGTCTAGTGGGGTGGCTTTTACTACCTTCCAGTTCACAGGGCCTGCATTTACTTGGTGGGAGGAGTTTGAGAGGCGTAGGCCTATTGGGGCAGCGCCCCTTACTTGGCAGCAGTTCTCCACTCTATTTTTGGAGAAGTATGTACCGCAGTCTCGCAGAGAGGAGCTGTGTCGTCAGTTTGAGTGGTTGACTCAGGGAGACATGACTGTGACCCAGTACGAGTTGAGGTTTATGCAGCTAGCTCGGCATTCTATTTGGATGATCCCGACAGACCGGGAGAGGATCAGAAGGTTTGTTGATGGACT
Source organism: Nicotiana glauca (assembly GCA_026770625.1). NCBI lineage: Eukaryota > Viridiplantae > Streptophyta > Magnoliopsida > Solanales > Solanaceae > Nicotiana > Nicotiana glauca. Next base: position 20,801 of record MU682852.1, on the reverse strand, counting down.
CAACTATCCGATCCGCATATTGATGACTAGAGAGAGGGTTGCAGCAGATTTGTTTGTGGAGGCAGTTGATACGGCTCGACAGATTGAGACAGATCGTCGTCGGGAGCGTGAGGAGAGGGAGACCAAGAGGCCTCGAGGTTCAGGTAGCTTCAGTGGTGCTCCGTCTAGGGGCCAGTTCCAGCGTGGTAGAGGTCGTTCTTTCAGGCCTCCTCAGTCAGGTCGTACAGAGTCCAGTGGGGCCTCTTCAGGCCGGGGTTATCAGGGATATCAGCAGGGCCAGTCTTCACTTAGCGCCCTTCCAGCTTAGAGCTCTACTCCTACTTCTTCATCCCAGGGTTCATCTACAGCGAGGGGTTCTTTTCAGTCCCCTTCTCCAGCACCGGGGAGTTGTTTCGAGTGTGGTGAGTTTGGCCGCATAAGGAGATAGTGTCCTCGACTACATGGTGGTAGATCTCGGCAGAAGGACCAGCCCTCATCTTCTGCACCGGTTTCATCCGCTCCCACTCAGTCAGCTAGGGGTGGAAGCCAGCAGCCAGAGGCCGCTCCAAGGGTGGAGGCCGGACTGGTGGTGGCCAGGCCCGATTCTATGCTATTCCGGATAGGGCAGGTGCTATTGCATCAGACGCTGTTATCACAGGTATTATTCCAGTCTGCCACAGGGATGCTTCTGTCTTATTTGATCCTGGATCTACATATTCCTATGTGTCTTTATATTTCACCCATTATCTGGGTATGACCCGTGATTTTCTTGCCTTACCTGTGCACGTATCTACCCCGTTGGGTGATACTATTATTGTGGATCATGTATATCGATCATGTTTGGTGACTATTGGGGGTCTGGAGACCCGAGTTGACTTGTTATTGTTAGGCATGGTAGACTTTGATGTAATTTTAGGTATGGATTGGCTATCTCCGTACCATGCTATTCTGGACTGTTATGCCAAGATAGTTACGTTGGCCATTCTGGGTATTCCAAGGGTTGAGTGGCAAGGTGTGACTGATTATGTACCCAACAGGGTAATTTCTTTCCTGAAGGCCCAGCGGATGGTTGGGAAAGGTTGTTTATCGTACTTGTCTTTTGTTAGAGATGTTAGAGCTGAGACTCCTAGTCTTGATTCGGTTCCCGTGGTGAGGGATTTCCCTGATGTGTTTCCAGTAGACCTGTCGGGCATGCTGCCGGACAGGGACATTGACGTTGGTATTGATCTGGTCCCGGGCACTCAGCCCATCTCTATCCCTCCTTATCGTATGGCGCCAGCAAAGTTAAAAGAGTTGAAGGAGCAACTTCAGGAGCTCCTAGATAAGGGGTTCATTCACCCGAGTGTGTCACCGTGGGGTGCACCGGTCTTATTTGTGAAGAAGAAGGATGGCACGATGAGAATGTGCATTGACTATAGACAGTTGAACAAGGTGACCGTGAAGAACAAGTATCCACTACCCCATATTAAGGATTTATTTGACCAGCTTCAGGGGGCAAAGGTGTTCTCCAAGATTGATCTTCATTCAGGCTATCACCGGCTGAAGATTAGGGATTCAGATATTATGAAGACGGCTTTTAGAACGAGGTATGGGCATTATGAGTTTCTGGTTATGTCCTTCGGGTTGACTAATGCCCCAGCCGCATTCATGCACTTGATGAATAGTGTGGTTCGGCCGTATCTGAATTCATTTGTGATTGTGTTTATTGATGGCATCCTGATATACTCGCGTAGCCAGGAAGAGCATGCACAGCATTTGAGGGTGGTATTGCAGATACTGAGAGAGGAGAAGCTCTATGCGAAGTTCTCCAAGTGTGAATTCTGGCTTGGTTCCGTGGCATTTCTGGGACATGTGGTGTCCAGTGATGGTATTCAGGTGGACCCAAAGAAGATAGAGGCACTGCAGAGTTGGTCTAGACCATCTTCGGCCACTAAGATTCGGAGTTTCCTCGGCTTGGCGGGTTATTATCGTAGGTTCGTTCAGGGTTTTTCATCCATTGCTTCGCTATTGACCAAGTTGACATAGAAGAATGCTCCATTTGTATGGTCAGATGAGTGTGAGGAGAGCTTTCAGAAGCTCAAGTCAGCTTTGACCACAGCTCCAGTATTAGTATTGCCATTAGCTTTAGGTTCTTACACCGTATATTGTGATGCTTCGTAGATCGGGATAGGCTGTGTATTGATGCAGGAGGGCAGAGTGATTGCTTATGCTTCTCGTCAGTTAAAGCCCCATGAGAAGAATTACCCTGTTCACGATTTAGAGCTAGCTACTATAGTTCATGCCTTGAAGATTTGGAGGCACTATTTGTATGGCGTGTCTTGTGAGGTATTCACCGATCATTGCAGCCTTCAACATTTGTTCAAACAGAAGGATCTTAATTTGAGGCAGCGGAGATGGCTTGAGTTGCTTAAAGACTATGATATTACTATTCTCTATCATCCAGGAAAGGCCAATGTAGTGGCAGATGCTTTGAGCCGAAAGGCAGTCAGTATGGGGAGTTTGGCTTACATTCCAGTTGGGGAGAGACCTCTTGCAGTTGATGTTCAGGCTTTGGCCAATCGGATGGTGCGGTTAGATATTTCGAAGCCTAGCCGAGTGTTGGCTAGCATGGTTTCTTGATCTTCCTTATATGATCGCATCAGAGAGCACCGGTATGATGATCTACATTTGCTTGTCCTTAAGGACAGAGTTCGGCATAATAATGCCAAGGATGTGACTATAGATGATGATGGGGTATTGAGGATGCATGGCCGTATTTGTGTGCCCGATGTTGATGGGCTTAGAGATTTGATTCTTGAGAAGGCCCACAATTGCGGTATTCCATTCATCCGGGTGCCGCGAAGATGTATCAGGATTTGAGGCAGCACTACTGGTGGAGAAGAATGAAAAAGGATATTGTGAGCTATGTAGCTCGGTGTCTCAATTGTCAGCAGGTGAAGTTCGAGCATCAGAGACCGGGCGGCTTGCTTCAGCAGATGGTTATTCCTGAGTGGAAATGGGAGAGGATTACCATGGATTTCGTGAGTGGTCTCCCTCGGACTCAGAAGAAGTTCGATTCGATTTGGGTCATTGTGGATCGGTTGACCAAGTCAGCGCATTTCATTCTAGTGTGTACTATATATTCTTCGGAGCGGCTGGCAGGGATCTTCATCCGTGAGATTGTCCGATTGCATGGTGTTCCAGTTTTTATTATTTCGGACAGAGGCACCCAGTTCACTTCTCAGTTTTGGAGGACTTTTCAGCACGAGTTGGGTACTCAGGTGGAGTTGAGTTCAGCATTTCATCCTCAGACGGACGGGCAGTCCGAGCATACTATTCAGATATTGGAGGATATGTTACATGCCTGTGTGATTGACTTTGGAGGTTCATAGGATGAGTTTCTACCTCTTGCAGAGTTTGCCTACAACAACAGTTATCAGTCTAGTATTCAGATGGCGCCATATGAGGCCTTATATGGGAGATGGTGTAGATCTTCGGTTGGTTGGTTTGAGCCTGGCGAGGCTAGGTTGTTGGGGTCGGATCTGGTCCAGGATGCCTTAGAGAAAGTGAAGGTGATTCAGGAGAGGTTTCGTACAGCTCAGTCGCGTCAGAAGAGTTATGCAGACCGGAAGGTCTGAGATGTGTCATTCATGGTGGGTGAGAAGGTTTTATTGAAGGTTTCGCCTATGAAGGGCGTTATGAGGTTTGGGAAGAAAGGAAAGCTGAGTCCACGGTTCATTGGGCCATTTCAGATACTTAGGAGGATTGGGGAGGTGGCCTAATGCTTGCTTTGCCACCCAGCTTATCGGGCGTGCATCCAGTATTCCATGTGTCTATGCTTCGAAAGTATGTTGGGGACTCGTCTCATGTTTTGGATTTCAGTACAGTGCAGTTAGATGAAGATTTGACTTATGATGTGGAGCCAGTGGCTATTTTGGGTCGGCAGGTTCGAAAATTGAGATCAAAAGATATAGCGTCAGTGAAAGTACAGTGGAGAGGTCGGCCCGTGGAGTAGGCCACTTGGGAGACCGAGTAGGAGATGCGGAGCAGATACCCTCACCTATTTGAGATTTCAGGTATGTTTCTTGACTCGCTCGAGGGCGAGCGTTTGTTTTAGTTGGGGAGGATGTGACGACCCGACCCGTCATCTCATGTAATTCCGTCCCATTTTCCCCATTTTATGCTTCTTCATGTTTCAATATATGTGTTTGTGGGTTTGAGTTGATTCGGATCGAGTTTGGTAGGAAATGGGACAATTAGTCTCTTTAAGGAAGAATTAGTTTGGAAAAGTCAACCGAACATTTACTTGTGAGTTAGAGAGCTCGGAATTTATTTCCGATGATTCGGTTAGTTTCGGGGGATGATTTAAGGCTTAGGAGCGCAATCAGAAGTAATTTTGGGGGCCCGGTGAAAGAGTTAGCCTATTTTGGCGAAGTTAGTAATTTGGCGATTTCCGGTTGATAGGCGATATTTTGATCCGGAAGTCGGAATGGAATTTCGAGAGTTGATGTAGCTTCTTTATGTTCATTTTGGACTTGTCTGCAAAATTTAAGGTCATTCGGACTAGTTTTGACGTGTTTCGGCATCGGATGTGGAAGTTAGAAGTTTCAGAGTTCTTAGACTTGAATCCGTTGAAAATTGGTGATTTCTGTGTTGTTAGATGTGTTTTTATGATTGTAACCAGTTCATATGATGTTTTAGGATGGGTTTGCACTTTTGGTTGAGGTCCCGGGGACCTCGGGGTGATTTCGGATGGCTAACGGAAACTTTTGAAGTTGGAAAATTTCATAATAGACGAAATTATAAATGAGTGTGCACAAGACCTCAATTTAAACGACCATATCTCCAGTTATATAGGGAGTTGTGTGAGTATCTACCTATCAAATTAAAGCCCTTTGAGTCTAGTTTCCAACTCAATAAACCGTGCATCATTTGGAGGTGTATACAGAAAGTTATGACTATTTTAATGGGCATGTGTCACTAGCGCGCCCAGATACGCGCCCAGGTGCGCGACCGCGCTAGTAGCGGGCCTCTAAATGCCCCAAGACCGGTCTATAGTGTTCCCAAGTCATTTTTGGGGTTAAGGATTGCTCTCTCAAGGGGATTTCGTCCCAAACTTCATCCCCATGATCCAAGGTAAGGTTTTTGGAGTACTTTAAGTTGATTACTACTCCTAAACACTTTTATTAACATGGATTGATCTTGAAATCCTTAGATTTCATTCAAATCCCTAAATTGATTCAAGAACACTACAAATTGGATTCTCAAGATTCTTACTACAAGAGGTATATCTATCATCTCTAACTACTCTATGGTGATTATTTATATATGATATATACATTAGAACTCATGGGATGATGATGGAAAACCATAAGTGCCTAACCTAGGTTGTGTTAGTTGTAGAGATTGTGAAATGGTTTAATTAAGGAGGTTGATGGTTGGGTATGAATGAATGGTCATACATATGTTGTTGGAAGTTATAAATTGGTTAGGGATGATGGTGGAGTGAATTTGTTGGTTAATTGGTGATAGTTGGATGAACCAATACTATAGTTAGGAGGTGTAAATATCTATGCCTACAAGGTGTTTGATAATATGCCTAAATGGCATAAGTTATGGAGTTTATTACCAATATTGGCCCTATCGAATGTTGTATTGTAGATTGAAGTTACATAACCGTATTGGATCATTGTAGTAGCATTAAGGGACAAATTTCAGATATATATATGGGTTACAACCCCATCTTTTAGAGATCGAACTTCATCGATGTTTGTGTGATTTTTGGGCAGATTCGTCACGCGAGGAAGCAAATTTGAAAGGCAAGGGCATCGTGGAGTAGACTTTTGGCCGTCTTGAGGTGAGCAATTTGTGTAGATGATGACCTGAGGGTTTGAAAACCCGGTATATCACACTGTAACACTACATTGAGGCGAGACACACACCCCATAGCAGGTGCGGGGTCGTAAATGATTGGGGATTGTGACTGGGTCCATCCCGAGTGATGATTATACTATATTGGCGACTGAAACGCACATTGTATTGATGATAATTGGGCTTATTGCTATGTTTAGGGCCTTGTATCGATTTGTAGAATCCTTCGGGGATTGATGCAGCTGCATTAGTATGATTTGCATATTATTTGACCTCAGTCCTGAGTTTTTGACACTGTTTCGAAAATGCTTAGTCACATTCTTAAGTTTTAAATAACTAAACTATGTTTTCCTAATAATTGGAACTGAGGACTATAAATTTATTCTGTTGTGTTACTCACATGCATATTCTGGACTGAGTGTGGATCGGGCTGCACGCCGCAGCGATGTTACGATGATATTGCGCTTGGGCTGTAGGAGCCCCTCCGGAGTCTGTACACACTCCCAGTGAGCGCGGGTACCCAAATGGATCGGGCTTCACACCGCAATGGTCATGTGCATTGCATTGCATTCATGCATTTATATTTTTCTGATATACCGATGTTGTTGCGTTGCTATTTCATCGCATATTGTATTAAACTATTATTTTTAGCTTTACATTGTGGTATTTCGTGGATTCTTATCTTCAGACATTATATATGCTTATTACTCACTGAGTTGGTAGTACTCACTTTACTCCCTGCACCCCGTGTGTAGATTCAGGTGTTCCAGAGGCTTAGCTGAGCAGTCGCTGTCTCTAAGAGTTATATCAGAGTTGTCGAGGTAGCTGCCTGACGTTCGCAGGACCCGACTTCTCCCCTTTTATTTAGTTTTACTTCCGCATTCCAGACTTATGTATTTTCAAATATTATTTCTCAGTTGTTTAGAGGCTCTAGACTCGTGACCCCAGATTCTGTTGGGAGTATTTTTGTCAGATATTCTGGTTCTTTCCGTATTGTTTCTTCTATCTATCGAATTGTTGTTTTAAACTGCTAAATTCCCTTAAATGGTTGGAAATGGGATGTCGTATTTGGTTTGAGAGTGATAATTGGTCAAGCTTGCCTAGCTATATGGTTGGGCGCCATCACGACCGGGTTTGGGTCGTGACACTTGTGCCATATGATTCCAGCATCATGCTAATATTTGTGTAGTACAAATAGAAAAAAGATCGGGTAACCTTTCATATTTATCCGGTATAATTATAGAAATATGAAGATATTCAATCTTCCTTTCATTTATAGTCTCAATATGCCAACCACTTTGATTTATATATTTGAAACTCAAAAAAAATCTTTTTGAGACTTCACTATATCAATGTCATGAATAATTTTATTCATCCGAATAGTAACAAATTAATTTTTTTCGGAGCTCTTAACAACTTTTGTACTACAAGATCTTTTATCATACCATTCATATAGTAAATATCTCCTTCCATGAGAAAAGTATATCATAATAAATTGTCATGGTCAAAATTATCATAAGCAGAATCATTTCTTGCTTTAATTTTCCTTTAATAATTTTTATAAGGCATGCCAAAATATTTTGGTGTATCGCATGTACGAGACCAATGACATATTCATGTAACCACACAATAATATTTATTCTCTTTATTTCACTCAAACCTTGCTCAAAGGTGGGTTGTGTGGTATTCATCCAATCATGTCTTGAATGACTTTGTTCATTACTTTTATCACATATTACCACATTCACCTTTAGGAATGGGTATGCATTCTCAATGCTTATCACAAGTCACATTCTCTTCAAAGAATGGATCATAATTAGTGATGTGCTTTATTATTTTCATACCAATTTGATGGTAAATATTGCCTTCACATTTTGAAGGACTATTTTGAGAACCCTTGTTGTTCTCCTTTTATAATCATTGTGATGATTATTATTATTTGGAATGCTCATGTTCATTGTTCAACCACTTGTCTTCATTTAGACTTATTATGCACTACTACCACATCCACTTCAAGAATGGAGCTAATCAAGTGGGACAACCTTCATGCCTTTTCATGAAAAATATATTATTTTTCTTTAGTCAACATTATATCATCAATATGGTACATTGGGACTCAAACCCAATGTCTCACCAATATAAAGGCATGTTAGGCCATAATAAATTGGGACTCAAACACAACTCTTATCATTATGGAGTATTAGGAATTGATCCCGATGTCTTACCCTCAATAAATGGCAAAATATGTTAAAAATATTGAGATTCATCTCAAGCCTTAATTTTAATTACATGCCAATAACGTTTTACAAAACTAATTTGCAACTTAACAAATCAAATTTATTTTCTTAAATAAGTGTACAAATCTCAAATCAACGTAAAGCTTTATCAATTATTTGTTGCATCTATATGAAATACAACCGTTTGTAGTTGGAATATTTTTTCTAAAATCTATTAGAGTTTAAATGGATCATAAAATCATTGTCATAATATTTATTGAGCCTCTTAAAAAATATTGTTGTTTTCGGGGTATACCATACCTATTGGATTTGATTTAACGTCATGACTTTCCTTCACTCAATTCAACCAAGCAAGGAGTAAATACATTTATCGAAAGTATAACATATAGGTAACAACACATATACAATACTAATACATAAATTCAGCATTTATATTACCTGAAAAGTGACACTATAGGTAACAACTTACCAGTTGTAGCTTATGCATCATTCATATAAAATACTTAAAAATGGTAAGTCAGTAGCAAGCATCAAATAGGTCATGGATACTTGAAAATACCTCTTCTAATAGTCATACTAATCACTGTTTGCTTTCAAATGATACAATCATAAATTATGAAGTATACTTTCTCAATAGCTGGTTTGTTTTCCAAATTTCAAAGAAGTAATTAATCAAACCTAGATAAAGATATGAAGTATTTTTTTGTTTTCTTCGAGATGATTTATGCTTCTAATGAGTATGACTATTTTTATTCCTTTTTTACTATATGCAAGGGCAAAACCCCAAAAGGAAAAAAAATATCCATCCGACTAAAAGAAAATATTAAAAGTGACACGGCAGATTGAAGATAGTTAACACACAAATATGCATAAGACAACTTATATAACATATCCTTGGTTACCATGATATGCATCATATCAACAATTAACTACTACTAATATTTTCACATTTAGAACTTCGAAAATTTCAATCCATTCATGTGATATAAAAGATGTAATATTAATATGTGCTTATGCAATACATGTGTAGTACGAAATTGTGTACATATGTGATATTAAAGGAATGACAAGTATAAGATAATCATACCTTCTTACGTTTCATTACTTACCATATTTAGTTTTCTCTTTACATCTAACCATGAGATGATATGTATGGCTTCTAATTGCAAATTTTTTGGATGTAAGAAAATTTTTGTAGATATATATACAATTGGTTAGAGACTCGTGTTGATAACATCTTATAAAATAAAAATAATTTAGTGAAATATGAATAAGAAATAAAGGCAATTTAGCAAAACATGAACAAGAAATATAGATAGAGAGGAGGAAGAGATTTTCTTCTTCAATTGTGAGTATTTTTCTATCAATTACAAGGCCTTTATATAGGTATAAAAAGTGAAGAAAATATGTCATGGAATATGTCATTGAACATACAAAATATATCATTGAATATGGCATTAAGCATTTGAGATGAAGATCATGGAAGAAGAGTAGACATCCACCATAATTTGATATTTATCATAACAAATCAAACGATGTTTTATTGATTATTTCAGAACGTTCTCAATAGACGACAAGTACAGTCATACCTACAAAGAATTCATATAGTATTATTTTTGGAATCCTTAACCGATATTATAAAATATAAAAAAGATTTGTATTCGGTCTAATCGCTACATATCACATTTTTTCCTACATCATTTGCATGAAAACAATTCTTTCTTTTTGTAATATTTTCCAAAAATTTAATTTGAAATTCTTTCATAAATTATTGACTTAAGAATCACACTTGGAGAAATTAAAACTAGTATATACTAAAAGCACGCAGTCCCTTAGCGAAATATTATTCGCCTTTTTTACCCTTTAAAAATAAATTTTACGGTGGACAAATTAGTAAATTAAGTTATTCTCCTAATATTTAGGACGTTAAAAATTAAGTCTTTCCTTATCAAATTAGTTAGGAAGTCCCAATATTAAGGATTTTAAAATCATAAATGACTTTCTTATTTGAATTATATAACATAATTATAATGCTTTCCATGTTAATTTTGATTTTGAAATCAACTAACGAATAAATTATTAACTAACGAATGGTTTTGGTTATATGCATATATAGTGCGGTTTTATTGGGGCCTTATAACGGAATTTGAGTGAGATGAGTATTTGGGTGTCGCATGATTGATTGCGCGTTGGTTATGTTCTTTCGGGCTAGTATGGCATTGCGTCGTCTGCTTCTCCGTGGTTATGGTAGTGCACTTTGGGAACTTGATGTCGAGTTGCACGTGGTTATTAATTTGAGCAAAATGCCTTGATGTATATGCCATGGACAGTGTTTGGATGAGATCATACATTGTAGCAGAGTTATATTGAGGCATGATCCTTTGTGTTAGATTTGTGTGTTTTGGTTCTGTACTGTGTGACGGGTTCCTAGCATTGCGTTGTGATGTCACCCGTTGAGCTTGTGGAACGGTTCTCTTGTTTGAATTATTTTCCATGTTTGAGTACATTTGGATTGTTGCTTGTTGGTGCACGGGTTGTGACTTTAGATTTTATTATTGTGTCATGTCACTAGAGTGATCGTGTTCGATGAGATATGGTCATTGGACCTAGAATTGATACTATCGGATTTGATTACAACATGGTTGGAAGGATAATATCGAAGGTCGGCCTAGAAATGGGCTATAGTTCTTGTCGAAGGAGAGGGAGCTCCATGACTTATTGATCTGATGAATGGATATGAATTCTGCATGTTTCTTTCACCATTGGCAGTGTACGAAGATTTCAGAACGAGGCTTTATTTGATATGAGGTTGATTACCGGTATTGGGTTATTTTTGAGCAGCTACTGTGATTTAAAATTATCGCTATGAGTATTTGAGTTATGTGGAATATCATGTGATTACATCTTGGGTTATGGTGAAGGCTTGATATAGCTTGTTCGGACTCATACAGTGTGTAGATGCGAGATTCTAATTTTATAGTAAATTCTGGATGTTAGAGATTGGAGTCTAAGGCTTATGGGCTAAGGTTGGAGTAATGATCTTCAGTTATGTTGTATTGTCGGACCTATATAGGAGAGGGTGACGTGGGATCACCCCCGGGTATGTGCGTAGTAAGGCTACACTGTGATTTGAGAGCTTTGAGAACAACTATGGGCACGTTTGAGGACGAATGTATACTTAAGTGGGGGATGATGAACGACCCAACTGGTCATTCTGAGCAATTGCACTTCGCTCGGTAGTTTCGGGTATGAGTAGCTCCGTATGATGTATTATGACTTATTTTTCTCATCCATTTTCCTTTTCAGGTATTTCGAAGTTAGTTTGGAAGAATAAAATTCAAAGTTTAAAACTTAAGTTTAAAGGTTGACGGGATGTTGAATTATGTGTAAACGACCCCGAAATAGAATTTTGATGATTCAAATAGCTCCGTATGGTGATTTTGGAAGTAGGAGCGTATTCGAAAAATTATTTGGAAGTCCATAGTTTAATTAGGCTTGAAATGGCTAAAATAGAAATTTAGTTTGGAAGTTTGACCGGGGAGTTGACTTTTTGATCGGGATCGAAATACAATTTTAGAAATTGGAATAGCTCTATGATGTCATTTATTACTTGTGTGTAAAATTTGGGATCAATCGGACGTGATTTGATAGGTTTCGGTATCGGTTGTAGAAGTTTGAGGTTTCAAGTTCATAAGCTTAAATTGGTGTGCGATTCATGTTTTGTTGTTATTTTATGTGTTTGAGAGCTCGACTAAGTTTGTATGGTATTTTTAGGACTTGATGTTAGCTTTGGTTGAGGTCCCGGAGGCCTCGGGTGTGTTTGGAGTTGGGTTTTGAGCGAGTCCGGGCATTTCGACACTCTGATATTGTTCTGGTACTTTTAGAATTGTGGACCGCATATTTTGGAGTGGTGAGATAAAGGAGAGATGCGGACTGCACATAAAAGTGCAGACCACAGTAGAAATATGCGGACCTCAGAGGCGGAGTGCGGACCGCACAATTTTATGTGCGGCCGCACATCAGGGAGTTCTGCAGAATCGCTGGTCCGAATTTGGTAGCTTATATCTTTTGATCCACAAGAAATTTGGAGATGAATCAAAAATGAAAATTGTAGATCTTCGTGTATAGTTTCCATAAATATAAATAACTCATCATTTGAAAATTCATACAGAAAGTTATGGATATTTTACTAAAGCCTAGTAGGGCAGAATTTGCCGAAGTACGATCGCACAATTTGGTTTGCGGCGCAGGATCTAGGATGTGCGACTACACTTAAATTTGTGCGGTCAGCACTTTGAAAGGCAGTGTTGGTACTATATAAATGAGGTTTAGGGTATTATTTCACATTCTGGACTTTGGAAGCTCGGTTTGTGATGATTTTTTGTAGACTTTTCAAGAAATTCATCTGGGTAAGTGATTCTAACTTGGATTTGGTTACTATACATGAATATGTCATTGATTTCATCATCTAATTAGTATTTGAAATGGAAATTTGGGGGAAATTGTAGAAATTTCATTAAAAAATAAATTTTTGGGATTTGAACGCCGATTCGGAGTCAAATTTGAGTGAAACTGTATGGTTGGACTCGTAATTGAATGGGTTGTCGGATCTTGTGTGAGATTTATCGGGTTCCGAGGTGCAGGCTCGGGCGTGATTTTTGGCCAGTTTTGGGTTTCGATTAAGGATTCAATCTTTGTCATTTGTAATTATTTTCTTGGGCTTTATTTGATGTATTTGAGTTGCTTTTGGCTAGTTTTGAGCCGTTCGGAGGTCGATACGCATGTGATGGTATTTTTGGAGCATCACTTGGCTTGCTCGATGTTGGAATTGGCTTGTACAAGATAAGTAACTCTTCTAAACTTGGTGCTGAGGGTATGAAACCCCAAATAACATGTTGTGTGTTTGGTATTGAGGTGACGCACATGCTAAGTGATGGGCGTGCATCCTGTGAATTGTGACTCCGTTGTTTTCATGGCACTGTTTAGTGGCCTTATTTTGTTGATATCTATGTTTCCACCATGTGATTAAGTAACTGAGTTGTCAATCATGCTAGATATCGTGTTTAGACTTTATGCTGATATTGTTAGGACCCATAGTGGTCGTTTCTTGTTGTCATCTCACTGATTTCATTGATATTTCATACTCGATCATATTCATGCATTCATATCATATCTCAGTCTCAATTTTTATTTATTGATGCATCATATCATTGTTGCGAGCTAGTTTCATGACATTATGAGCCCGTGAATGAGACTGGAGAGATTGATGATTGAGTGAGTATGAGGGCCAAATTGTGAGGTTATTGATACTATAGCACATGAGTTGTCCGTGCAGATTCTGATATTGAGACTATAGCACGTGAGTTGTCCGTTCGGATTCTGATATTGATACTATAACACGCGAGTTGTCCGTGCAGATTATAGTGCTTGGGCTGAAGGTGCCCGTCCGGATTCTGCACTCCCCCAGTGAGTGCAGTCAACTATGTATGTGTGTGTGTGTGTATATATATATATATATATATATATATATATACACGTGTATGTGTGTGTGGATCGGGTTGCATGCCTCAACGAGTATTATACAGTGCTGAGTGATTTAGTGTGTTGAGTATTGAGCAAGGTAAGAGATAATGTGAGACATTAAGGTTGAGTACTCTGAGAGTGTGAGTATATGAGTTCATCACTGAGAGGCATTGCATTTGTCATACATAGCGGAGAGACATGCATAAAGATGCATTTTCCTTTTTGTTGCCCGATTTTGGTGACATTCATAGTTTTTACCTGTATCTTGACATGTATGCATAGAGATGTACTTTCCTCATGCTATCCGAAAATGAAACATTTACCTTATGAAACGTTTTTGGGAAAAAGTTACAGTTTTCAAACTTACTCATATTTTTGACGATTTCGGTAAAGGATTTGGCTTTTCACTGATTTACTTGAAAAGTGGAACTATTTTCGAAACTATGAAAAGGCTGAGCATTTTATCTCTGAGTTACTTCTTTATTTACTTGCTTTACATTGTTATGAACTACTATTGGTTATTGGTGTTGGACCCGACCTATGTTTCAGCTCGTCACTGCTTTCAACCTAAGGTTAGGTTTGTTACTTATTGAGTACATGTGGTTGGTTGTACTCATACTATACTTCCTGCACATTGCGTGCAGAATTCGGATGTCGATGTTGCTGTGCATCACGAGTGCTGGATTCCAAGGTGTACCTGTATCCCTGTTGTAGCTGCCTCTTGTTCATGGTAGCCTTTGATTATCAAACTTTGTTTATGTACTTCTCAAACAGAATGTATTTACTTCATATCAGCTTTGTAAACTCTATTCTTAGAAGCTCACGATTTGTACTACCAGTCCTTGAGAAATGTATAAGATTCAGATAACTTCTTTGTTTAATTGTCTTGTTAATATTATTGGAACTGAATAGTTATTAGTTGGCTTACCTAGCGAGTTGGGTTAGGTGTCATTACGACTAGTGGATTTTGGGTCGTGACAGACGCTTATATATATATATATATATATATATATATATATAGCATGATGATGATATGGCATACATCCTTACTAATATGTTCCAAAAAGAATGACATATTTTTACAGTTAAAAAATTTAACTTTAAACTTTTCATTTTACCTATTTTATCTTTAATAAGAAGTTTTTATAGTTACACAAATGTTGTGGCCACATAAAGCTTTCCCTTTATACTTTAAATACCATAAGTTTTAATTATTTTTTATATTAAATATTGTGTCGAGTCAAAATATGCCATATAAATTGAAAGGGATAGAATATTAATTTCGGAAATTACAGGTGTAGTTTGATTTGAGTGGTTACATTAATTCTATTAGCAAGCCGCAAACTGCTTATTTTATATAAATTCATTCACATGGATCATGTTTTTGTCCGTTAGTGTATCTTTGTTTGCATCCCTTTTCGAAAATGATGCGATTAGTTGGTTCCTGAAACTATTTTCTAATAATGATAATGAATTATTTTCTTTTGGCCTAAAAAGATGAACTATTTTTCTTTTAAAAAGCATACTCACTTTAATTAATTACTTTGGAATCTTAGATAAAGAAGAAAGAATCAAAAAAGAAAAGAAAAGAAAAGAAAAGAAATATTTGTTGCTATACCAAATAATCGAACGCACAAATTGGTCACTCACAAAGTGAGATTTAACTAAAAGGTGTTAACTTGAAGATTCACGAGCTATGGCAGAAATGAGAGAAGGAAAACCCTAGAAAAGATGAATGGAAAGAGAGAGAAAAAGGGTAAGTTGAATCAGAGCAGACCCATTTATTTCTTATTTCTGTATATTGAATATGAATATTACAACCCTGTATTTATATTTACAATAATGATTCTATAAAACTAGACTAAAAATAAGTGGAAAAATACAATTGGGTCGGGTACATAGGATATCCTTATTGGGCCAGCCCTTTTCCTTTATCCTGTCCTTTATCAGTGCTAACACCCCCCTCAAGATGGAGGGTGAACATACACCAAGCTTGCAAAGAATGTGGAGATGAAGTTGACCACCCAAAGCCTCTGTCATGATGTCAGCTAACTGGTTGTGGCTGGAAACAAAATGCAGAGAAATAAGACCAGAATTCAAGCATTCACGAACATAATGGCAGTCAATCTCAATATGTTTAATACGTTCATGGAAGAATGGATTCTTGGCAATATGAAGAGCAGCCTGTCTATCACAATAGATTGGAACATGGCTGGTAATAGAGAGTCCAAGACCCCCAATCAGTCGAGTCAACCAAGATACCTCAGCAGCCACCTTCCTTAGGGCCCTGTACTCAACTTCAGCTGAAGATGAAGAAATAGGACTCTCACCAAGGGTCACATAAAATCCAGTAACACTCTTTCGAGAGATAGCACAAGATGCCCAATCAGAATCAGAATAACAAGTAAGAGAAAAATCACAAGAGTTGGAGAGAAGAACACCTTGAGAATGATCATTCATCAGATATCTAAAAACATGTAGGCCAGCCGGCATGTGAGGGACCTAGGGATGCTGAAGAAAATGACTCAGGTGATACACAGAGAAGGAAATATCAGGTCTTGTATGTTGTAAAGAATTGAGCTTTCCAATAAGTCTTATGTAAAGGCAAGATCAGGAAGAGGATCCCCCATGTCCAAAGTGAGCTTGAAGAAAGATCCGGGGGAGTCGCAACTGGAGAAAAATGATGACAATTGAACTCAGTGAGGAGATCAGAGGTGTACTTGTGTTGGCTCATGAGATAACCCCAAGGATGAGCAGTGATTTACAGCCCCAAGAAGTAATGAACAGAACCTAAATCCTTAATCTTAAATTGATCATCCAAATAGGATTTCAAAGATTTCATTTCAGTGAGATCATCTCCGGCCAAAAGTATGTCATCAACATACACTGCCAGAACCACTAGAGAACCAGGAGAAAACTTGGTAAAAAGAGAGTAATCATTCAAACTGGAAATGTAGCCTCTAGAGAGCAAGGCTTTAGATGAAAACCACTGTCTGGATGCTTGCCTAAGGCCATATAAAGACTTCTTAAGTTTGCAAGCCAAAGGAAGAGAAGAAGAAGAAGTAATATCAAGGCCAGGAGGTATCTTCATATAAACTTCCTCATAGAGGTCACCATGGAGGAATGCATTACTTGTAACGACCCGATCGGTCGTTTTGAGATCTAGCACGTCGTCCAATAGTTAGAGGCCATGAGCAACTTTATTTCAGGTATTATGACTTGTACGCGTGGTCGGAATTAAGTTTCGGGAAGTTCAGAGTTGATTTGGAAAGAGAATTCTCATTTCGGAAGCTTAAAGTTGAAAGAATTAACTAGGATTAGAATTTTGAGTAAACGACCTCGGAATCGGGATCTGAAGGTTCCAGTAGGTTCGTATGATGATTTCGGACTTGGTTGTATGCCCGGATCGGGTTTTGGGCAACCCGGGAGCATTTTGGCGCCTATTGTGGAAAGTAGCATTTTGAAAGAAATTTCATAAGTTTGGGTCGGAGTGCATTTCAATGAGATCGATATCCGTTTGGGATTCCGAGTCTGGGAGCAGCTCCGTATGGTGATTCTGGAGTTGGGAGCATGATCGAAGTGAATTCGGAGGTCTGTAGGTCATTTTGGAGCCATTTGGCTAAAGATATAAATTTAAAGGTTTTTGAGAAGTTTGACCGGAAGTGGACTTTTTGATATCGGGGCCAAAATTCGATTCCAAAAGTTGGAGTAGGTCCGTAATGTCGAATATGACTTGTGTGCAAAATTTGAGGTCAATCGGACGGGAGTTGATAGGTTTAAACATCGAAAATAGAAGTTTGAAATTCTAAAGTTCATTAAGTTTGGATTGGAGGCCGATTCATAATTTTAGTGTTGTTTGATGTGATTTGAGGCCTCGAGCAAGTTCGTAACGTGTTTTGGGATTGGTTGGTAGGTTTGGTTGAAGAAGGGCTGAAGCAGCTGATACCTGGTGTAACTGCACCTGCTAGGTTTTGGCCGCAGGTGCGGAGCCGCAGAAGCGGCCAGGAAGCCGCAGATGCGGTATGGGCGGAGGAGAGCTGGGACCGTAGATGCGGTCAGGGTTCCGTAGAAGCGGGACTGCATCTGCGCAAGATTGGACGTAGAAACGAAAGAGGGGCAGATTGGAGTGGACCGCATATGCGGTCAGTTCTGCGGAACCGCATCTGCGGAAGATAGGTCGCAGAAGAAAAAGAGGAGGCCTGGTGGGGGAACCGTAGAAGTGGTATTTGGACCGCACCTGTGGAACCGAAGAAGCGGTCATAGGATCGCAGGTGCGAAAATTGCTGAAGCCAGAATGGTTGTTTCAAAGTCGGGGTTTGGCCATTTCCTATGATTTTTCTTGGCTTGGGGTGATTCTTGGAGGATCTCTAGAGAGGGTTTTCATCATCAATGACAAGGTAAGTTACCCCCACCTATTTTGAGTTAAATACATAAAATTATGTATGGATTTGAGCATGAAAGTTGTAGAAAACTTGAGGTTTGAGGGAAAACCTAGAAAACTAGTATTCTTGGATTTTGACCACGATTTTGGGTATGGAATTTAGAGAAAATCATATATTTGAGTTTGTTAGGCTATGGGTAAACTTTATCTTTAAAAAATTTCGGATTTCGGGCACGTGGGCCCGAGGGCATGTTTGTCAACTTTTCGATCGGGGTTAGGAATTGCTATAAATTGATTATAATGAGTACCTTAGCATATATTAATGGATTTACATAATTATTGGCTAGTTTTGGAGCGTTGTGAATCGATTCGAGTCTTCGGAAGGGCGTGGAATGCCGGATATGGATCTTCGGAGCGAGGTGAGTCTCCTTTCTAACATTGTAAGAGGGAATTGTCCCCATAGGTGAGTTAATTGGTTATGTGCTCCTATTTGTGGGGGCTACGTACACACGAGGTGACGAGATTCCGAGCATAGCTACTATTATGCTATTGTCCTTGGATTAATTATAAACTTATTGACGGCTTGAATTGTTTAAATCACCTCGGATTAGTAAATAAATTTCTAAAGGGATTAAACGTTATTTTCTTAAATTGTTAAAAGATAATTAGTTTTTATTTGGATAAATGTTCCTCGAAATTTCTTAATTGATTGTTTGAGCATGTATCCCTATGTGTACCTGCGTCGCATGCATGATTCGCGAGCAGGGTATTTGTTTATTTTATGTTGACCGCGTCGCAGGTTAGTTCGCGAGTGAGGTAATACATGCATCTATAGGCGCGTCGTCGACCCGCGGCAAGTGCAAAATTTACTTTTATGTTGGAGCGGGACATCGACCTCGGCATGATATACGCATGCTTACATTGCTTGCCTGAAATATTAAATGCTGATATTGCCTTTTCCTGGCCCGATACAAATTGATAAAGATATTGAGAAGTAAATCTTGAAAATCCTTATTAATTGATAAAGGTGTTTACCTATTGTTGATACCCAATTTTTTCCTGAGTATTTTATATACCCAAAATACTTTCAAAATAACATATACATGCATATATAAGCATGCCCAAGAAGTTTTGGTATCTTTCCTTATTTTTTAAGATTTTAAACCCAATTTTTTGCCTATTTTAATAGTAGAAAATTCAACAATTATTCCCAAACTATCATGTTTGGTGAATAATTTAATTTTCATTCTCATGTTTGCACCAAAATGTAATTAAGGTGATTTTTGTATATTTTTATAAATTTATTTGGTAGTTCTAAAGTTAAATTGCATGTAATTGCAAGTTTAGTCTATCTTAAGATTAACTGCATTTTTATAATTGTAAAATTGGTTCTAATACTGTTAAATTAATATTTACATGTTATTTACTGACTCGGTACTTTTAATTTAATTTCATAATCATTTTACTATTTTTTAAAAAAATAAAAGGGAAAAATGGCTATTTAAAATATAGCCCCAATTCGTTTCAATTGTATCCCCATTTACATTTCAATTTTTTTCTTTTTGGCCTGAAGTTGGCCCAATTTCAAGCTTAAAATCAGACCAGCCCAATCCCATCTAACCCAACCTAATGACCCGTTCGTCATACCCGACCCAAGGCTCTTTTAATCCAGACCGTTGATCAATCTGATCAACGGTCACGATCTCTTCTTTCCTTTTTAATTCGCCTAACCCAACCCTAATCCCTTCATTTCCCTCCGGTAGCCGCCTTTGGATCCTCTCATCTCTCTCTCAACCTTTCCCCTAACCCTAGCAGCTTCTCGTCATCCTCACCCCCAAAAACTCACCGGAATCCATGGTTTCTCAGGCCATGAAAACCCTATATTCACCTTCTATTGCTCCTACGTGCCTGATGCTCGAAGGATCGAGGCCATACTTCAGAGGTCTTCACTCAGACCTTCACCGATTTGAGGTTTCCGGCCATTTTCGGCCCTACTCCGACATATCTTAGCCTCCTGAGCCTGGCTCCAACCTTATCGACTCAGATCTAATCTCGTGACTTCCAAGCCTTTCTCGTCCTTTAGTGTTCTGAGAAACCCTAGCCTATTCAAGGTTCTTTCATCGTTATTTATCTAGATCTATGCGTTATCTATGCTTTTCTTGCCATCTGAGGTGTTTTCCCCAAAAGCTTCTTTTCAAAATCGTTTCTCTGTAATTTTAGAGTTTCTGAAAGGATTTTTGAAAAAAAAATCTTTCTGATGTTTCTCCTTCTTTGCTTTATGTGTGTTTGTTCATATCTTGCTCGTATGATTTCTTTATTACGCGTGTACTGTCTTCTACCTTTTCTTTTCTACTATGCATGTTATTTCTGTTAAACTTTGCCATGTTTTCTCTACTCTTTTACTATGTGTGTTTACGGTTAAGTTATTTGATTTTATTTACTGGACTCTGTTCATATTTTTACATGCTTCATCTACTTGTGTTCACGTCTGTATTATCTCCTTCTTCTGAATTTGTTTAGGTTCCGAGTTTTCTCAAAATGTGTTCTTCATGATTCTTCTTCCTTTGTCATTTAACGTACTATCATATCTGTCTTGTTGAGACTCTGAAGCAAATGGCTTGCTTTCTCACTTCTATGTTTTGAAACCATGGGATTTGGGGTTTTTTTTTTATGCTTTTGATTCTTTGTGTTCGAGTTAAGGCTCCACTTTGGGACCCTGGACTCTTAGACTCACTATGAGTCTGAAAATTGAACTGGTATCTCTTTGCTTATGATCCTGAGTTTTTATGATTCTGAACTCCTCTCTCTTTTACATAGCTCGACAGTCTCTT
>MU682850.1:14514-43241 GCA_026770625.1 Nicotiana glauca | reverse complement strand
TTTGGGGGTTGATTCTTTGATTTTGATGTTATTTTAGCGATTTGATCGCTCGAGCAAGTTCGTAGGATGATATTGTATTAGCGTGTGTGTTTGGTTGGGAGCCCCGAGGGCTCGGCAATGATTTCGGGGGTGGTTCGGAGTGTTTTTTTGGACTTAGAATGCATCAGAAAATTCTGCAATTTTTGCGCAGATCTTTTCCTCTATGCGATCGCATAGGCATGTCAGCGATCGCATAGAGTCCCTTTTTAGCCATCTCACTTTGTTCAATGCGATCGCATTGTCTGGTACGCGATCGCATAGCTTAGCCCGACTCCTCAATGTGATCGCATTCCCCTATATGCGATTACATAGCTTTGGACCCCGCCCAACCTTCTCGGCTTCCCTTCCTCTACGCGATCGCATGATTTCTTCTGCGATCGCAGAAGCCAACTTCCCACTCTCTATGTGATCGCATCTGTTGCCCCATGATCGCATAGACCAAAAATGCTCCAGTGATTTTTAAGTTAAAAACAGAACAGTGTGCTCGGGATTTTTGACATTTTTCACACGAGCCATTCACTCAAACCCTCCATAGACGAATTTCAAAGGCTTCCTTCTCCATAACTCTTTAGGTAAGTAATCTTAACATCGTTTCCTCATTACTTCTTCACCTAATCACTAAAATCCTAGCCTAAAAACATGAAATCAAAGTAGAAATTAAGGCTTTTGGGTAGAGTTAGGTTTTTGGGAATTTTGGGTGATTCAAACTCAATTTGGGGTCGAATCCTTAAACAACTTATATATTTGAACTCGTGGGGTTATGGGTAATTGGAATTTGGTCCGAGCCTCGAGTTTGGACCATGTGGTCCCGGTGTCGAATTTTGGTATTTTTGGAAGTATGATAGGAAACTCATTTCTAAGCTATAGAATTGTGTCCTTGAGTTATTATTGATAATATTGAATCTAATTATGGCTAGATATCGTTGTTCCGGAGTTGGATTTTAGAGGAAAGGAGGTGTTAGAGGCTTGATTGCTATTTTCATATTGAGGTAAGTGTTTGATCTAACTTCGGCTCGAGGGAATAAGATTAGAACATTATATGATATGTGCTATATGGAGTCGGTGTATAGGTATGGTGACGGTTATCTATGCGCCCGAGTCTAGCATGATCGTGGGTCTTAAATTGCTTCAAATCGAATAATGTGGTATGACTTGTTGCTTAAATTGATTGAGTTCACCGATATGATCGATTGAGGACGAATAGAAAACTTGTATAGATTATTGAAGCATTGGCTCGACTTAAAGTTGTTGGTAGCTAAGTATTAGAAGTGGAAGTCCTTTGATTATCTCCCTTGCCAGGATGTTGGTATAAATTGAACACTCCCTTGCCGGGATATTTGAGTTGTTAGATATATTCCCTCATCGGGACATTTGTATTTTTTTTATGTTACTCCCCTCACACCTGAGTTGCGAATGATGTTGGGTGAGTTTTGTTGGTAAATATTGGGGATCGGGTTGCACGCCGCAACGGTACTAAATACTGAGGATCGGGTTGCACGCCGCAATGGATTAATTGTCGAGGATCGGGTTGCACGCCGCAACGGTGTTAAATGTTGAGGATCGGGTTGCGCACCGCAACGGGAATATGGACTGAGTATATTGTTCTGTGTGTCGAGCTTTCCGGTATTTCTTTATCAGTTATTACCTGCTTAGTTTTCACTCTTGTTAGCCAATTTTTGTATTTGAACTGTTGTACCCCCCAGCATGCTTCCCTCCCCTTTTAACTGTTTAGATTAGCTTATTCTCCTGTTATTGTATATATATTTGTACAGCTTGTTTGTGGTAGGACCTGTCTAGCCTCGTCACTACCTCGCCGGGGTTAGGCCAGGCACTTACCAGCACATGGGGTCGGTTGTGCTGATGCTACACTTCTGTGCCTTTTTTTGCACATATCAGGAGGTAACTTACAGACCGCCACAGCAGTTCTAGACCGGGAGCCGACCATCAGTCCAGAGACTCTTAGGTAGCTTAGCTGATGTCAGCGGGCTCGGAGCCTCATCTATGTTATTTCAGTTTGTTTATTTGTATCGAGATAGACTCTTGTGTATTTTCTTTCAGACTGATGTTTTTAGTACTCCTTAGTAGTCCGTGAGTGGTGACACCAGATACTGGGTAGAGATATGTTTAAAACTTCCGCATTATGATATCGTTTTTGTTAAAAGTCTTCCGTATATTTTAAGTATTTATTTCAGTTTATCATATTGTTCTAGATAAAAACTTTGTGAAATGTTTAAATAGTTGGCTTGCCTAGCTCCGATAGTAGGCGCCATCACGACCCTTGGTGGGAAATTTGGGTCGTGATAGCTTGGGTCCTAGGTCAGTTATTTTATTTGCTTCAGGTCTAGCTTGATTGGAGATCTGCCATTAAACAAATTTTCAAAAAAGAATTTTGCTGCTCTATGGTCTGCTCGTACTTCTCACTTGAAATCTCTTCCTTTCTTTAGTTGGTATTGAACTTGATTCATGAAATTTTCTGCTAGTCATCTTGTTTTAGTTGTTAATTGATGCTTTGGCGTTTTAGCTTAATCTATTTGTTATCGGTTTTCTCATTAGACACTTAAGGTGGATGAACTGTAAGAGAGTTACATGGCCATGTGGTTTGGGTAAATACAAAATGAAAGCAAATATTTGGTCCGTGAATTACTTATTTGATTTTATTGATTTAACAGAAGTTATGAGAACTCCTTTCACCTTTGTTTAATGTATATTTGTGCTCACATGACGCATGCACCAGTGTAGATAAGCTGATATGTTTATATGGATAAACTGAATTCGGATTGTTTAGTAACAAATTAATATCTAATTGTCTGATTATCATCTTTATTGGGGGAATATATTATCTTTTGCTATTGACTAAGCTTATTAAAATTGAAAAGAAGCGGACCATATGCTAGGTCTACTAATAAACATCACATGAAATAATTGTTTGACCATTAGCATGTCATTTAACGAAAGAAGGTCCAAACTTCCAATTATATACCAAGCCTTCAGCATTTCTTGAACAAATAGCAGTAGATGAGTTCGTTTGGGCCTTAGTACCAGGCCAGTTTGTTTTACAAAAGGCACGCCTCTCATGTGAACTGGATCCTTTTGGGCCCAGGACTGAAATAGTAACTGGTCTGTTGTTAATTAAATGGTAGGCTTTGGGCCTTTCAAGTTAAGTAGCGGACTCGAGCTAAGGGTTTCTTCAGTAATGGAGATCGCCTTGTTCGAGTTCGGACTTGATCTTGGGGCCTGAATTTCCTTGAATACCATAATATTAATTAATTCATAATTTTAACAAATTAAGTTTTGTTTTAAAGACAATTCTTATAGATAATATTAGTTCTCCTTTAGGATGTTCTTTAAAAAGAAAAACAAGGTGCGCCACGCCAAATAGAATTCATAAATTGTGTGGCCCTCTTTAAATGCTTATATTAAAATACTTAGAGTTCGAGGTGCGCCATTTAGCGAATTTCCATAGCCCTCGCAAAGTTGCTAACGCGTAGTTGCTTTAGGCGCGTGTTTAATAATATTACTTTCTTAAACTTGGGTGCACATTTATGTGACCCAAATCCAAATCCCAACGAAGTTAAAATATGCCAAAAATCGCAGGTGCATTTATGTGACGTGGTTCGAGACGTATTTTAATGACGTTGCCATCTTCTTTAAAAAATATGAATAGAAGCGGTTTAAAAGTTAAAATTTGCACATAGGTTCATAATTGTATAAAGTCAGATAATTAAGCTAGATATGACAGTTGAGCGACCGTGCTAGAACCATGAAACCTGGGAATGCCTAACACCTTCTCCCAGGTTAACAGAATTCCTTACTCGGATTTCTAGTTCGCGGACTGTTAAACAGAGTCATTCTTCTCCTCGATTCGGGATTCTAAACCAGTGACTTGGAACGCCATAAATCTCCCAAGTGTCGAATCTGAATCTTTTAAATAAATCCCGTTTCGATTGTCACTTCAAGTTGGAAATAACTCCCTTTATACTACCCTTCGGGGGCTGTGACAGATCTGGTGGTTCTGCTGAGGACACAGACCCAGAAATTCGGTTCAGGATTTAAGAATTCGAGCTTAGAATAATTGCTATATTTGGCTCTACTTGATTTTTCTACATGTTTCATGTTGAATGTGCTAAATGCTTTACAGCTTTGATATTATCTGAACTATATATATAGAATTGTCACGAAACCCTTCTCTTCTCATCTCCGGGGATGTGCCCACTGGTGGAGACTCCCTATTCTGTTAGTGTCATACCTTGAAATAAGAAAGAGTCTCGGACAATTTACTAAGCCGAATGATCTTTCGGGTCCCCGGTACGTAGCCCCCTCCTCGACTCGAGTTGTCCGCTCTGGTACACAGTCTAGAACAAATATCCAGGTTTTAAACCTAGAATAACTCAGCCTCATGTCGGATCCCTAGTAGGAACGTTTATTTGAATCATGTGCATTTTGACTTAGCGGACTCAACACAGGGGTTGGGTCCGTCTAGGACAGGTGTACCCAAAATAACAGACCATCTTGATGCATCCTATGTGCTACAAGTTGCATTTATCCAAGGGTAAAAGGGTCATTTGGCGGACCAATGATAGTTGAGGACAAATGAAAAAAAAACGAAAAAGAGGGTGAGGTGTGAAAATAAAGCAAGTAGGGCCCAATTTTATTTTGTTACATTTTTTATTAAGGAAAAAGACAAAAAATATATACATGAAAAATTCAAAAAAAATATTTTACACTTTTTCATCATTTTCAGAAAATCAAAAAAATCAAAAAAAAAAAAGGAAAAGAAGATCCAAAAAGGGTTTGCATGTTTCATCATTTTTCAAGAAAAAACAAAAATATGTTTCTCTACATTAGTTGTTTTTTTAATTCTCGCCCGTATCCAATTCGCCCGAACTACGTATATCTAATTCTCGTCTTTCGGGGCGTGATACGTAGGCAACCCACATAGGGTCCGGTCTTCCTAGTAAATCTTAGGCTTTTGGTGTTGCCGGGTCGTCGCCAAATTTTACACTTCTGGCCACCTTTTGGCTAAATAAATTATTTTGCAAAAATAATCGCAACCATGTCTTGCATGTGTCTAATAGGGAATGTTATTGTCTTACATAGTATTGGTTTAAAAAAATTTTTCGTCGAGGTGTGGATCTACTTGACAGAGTTTGAGCATGACAGATTCCCCAGGACCGCTGCATTCAGAAGTTGTTTAAGGATATTTTTAGTTTTTTTTTTGAGTTTTTTTTATGTCGTCTTTTACTTTCTAAATTTTGTACAGTAATGTCAAGTTTTTGTTATTGTACTTTTTATTTATTATTTGACAAGGTGTAGTGTAATTCAAAAATCCAAAAAAAGGGGGGGGGGGGAATGTTGCATATTATATTTCCGTTATAAGTTTTCTTTAAGAATGTTAATTCTAGAAAATGAAAATTTTTGAGGTTGTTTTTCCTTTAGGCAATTAGTATCTAGGACTTAAAATAAATTGTTTTATGTTTCCTTTAGTATATTAGGACCAAAATTTTATAAAAAATAAGAGAATTTTCTTTTAAGCTTTCTTTAAGGTGTTAATTCCAAAATCCGAAAAGATTTTCTTTTGAGGTGTTTCTTTGAAAAATTAGTGAAAAATAAAAAAAAATCTTTATTTTTATTAGAACTTTAGAATATTGTACATAGAAAAAATATATATGATTTATTTTTGTTTATCATTAGAATTTCTTCTTTTGGCAATCAAAATTGAAATCCAAAAATATTTTATTTTATATTTTTTGTTGCTTGTTTCTAAATCTTGCGTTAGGATATTATATGAAAATTTGAAATATTTTTCTTTGGTTTAATTTTTGGACTTTATTTCAGAAAAGTGAATCAAAAAATATTTTTCTCTTGTAGGATTTTTCCTTAATAATTACTCATAGAGTCTTTATTTCAAAAAGAGAAAAAATGCCCGTTAAGCTTGAGTTTAGAATAGGTCGTAAAATATTAAGTCTAGAAAATTCAAAAAAAATTGATTTGCTTCTTTCATTTCTCTTTTCTCATCATAATAGTCATTAAAGTAAAAAAAAATGTTAGTTTGTTTACTTTATTCCTGTTCCTCCAGAACTACGCAAAAATCTGATTCATGCGGGGTCATGATACGTAGGCAACCTACATAGGGTTCGATCGAATCATTTTTTTTAATTCTTAAAAGAAAAGAAAGAAAAAAAAAGGAAAAATAAAGAAGAAAAAAAAGAGAAAAAGAAAGAAAAGTTGGTGAAATTGTGGGAGGTGAGAAATAAGAAGGAAGAAAAGAGCGATAAAAAAAAGAAAACAAAAATAAGCGAGCCAAGAAGTGCTAGAAAAAGCAAAGGAATGAGAGGATTGAAATGAACAAATTGGGATGATTCCACATGATCTTCATTCCCTCGAAGTCATGTTGGAACCGATAACTGTGACTAGGTGCATTGCACACAATGTGAGATTTTTGATGTTAAATGCCCTAACGCTATGGCTTCATTTTGTTATATTCATAGCAGAAAGGTGGTTGTTTTATGGATTTAAAGTGGTAATTTCTTTCTACAAAACAAAGTCAAAAGGAAATGACAGACAACAACAAAATCGGGTTGGTTGATACCAGGGCCCGAAAGCACCGCTTGTCCACGGGGTTCAAAGTGCAAAAATTTAACTTGTATGATGGGTGTGGAGATCTGGTAGACCACCTGAGGGTGTATTGCAGTAAAATGAGAATTGTTGGAGAAAAAGATGACTTGATGATGGCATATTTCAGTGAGAACGTGACTGGGGTAGCTTTGGACTGGCATACTCATCAAGATGTTGGTAAGTGGCATACATTGGGCAACCTGGCCCAAGATTTTGTGCGGTGCTTTCAATACAAATCAGGCGTTACCCTAGACCGCTCCACCCTATCTAAAATGGAATAAAAGCCGAAAGAAATCTTTAAGGAGTTTGGGCACAGATGGAGGGAAACAAAGGCAAAAAGGTGATTTCACGCCTATCGGAGAATCTTACACAAGTTTGTTTGAAAATTTCAAGCATTCTGGCCTGATTGAGCCGCTCCTCAGATATAATCCAGACTCATATGCAAAAGGCTTTGATCCTGCTGCTCGGTGCATGTACCACTCTAATGTCAGGGGGCATAGTATTGAAGATTGTCGGTCTTTGAAAAGGGAAATAAAGAGAATGATTCAAGAAGGGGTAATTGTGGTCAATGACAGTGGCGGGGAGCATGCGAATCCTCTTGGGAACTTGTTGATTAAAGTTGATAATGGTCTTGGGAATATTGATGCGAAACTCAGTGGCTAAGATGTCGTGCTTGGTAATTGGGAAGGCGCTCCATTTCTTGGTCAGCCGGATTCGAGTTTTGGTGGTTTATTTTGTTGTCGTTTCTGCTGTCCGGGTTATTTCAGGGTTGTAATCTGGATATTATCTTGTGACTCAGACCCTTCTATCCTTTCATTTTGCCTGCTTTGTTTAGTCTTAGTAACTCGTTTAGTGCTATCTAGGTTTGTTCCAGGGTTTTAACCCTAGTCTAGTTTGCTTATCTTGTTGTTCGAAGCGTTTCATCGCCTGTCTGGTGCAATTTCTTATTTTCTGTTATTTCTAGCCATTTTCTCTTGTTTAGTTCTCTTTTCTTTCTACAATTCTTTTCATGCTAGTTCTAGTGACATGACATGCACACATAATTCTCAGCTTAGTTGTAAATATCAGTTTAGTCATGAGGCAATGAAATAATGTTGAAGACGTAAGGACATTTGGAAATAAGTAAAGGCACATCGAGATCATTTAAAGCCCGAACCATGTGAAACTGGGGCATATAGAACATAAAGAAACCCTAAAGGCAAGTTTGCCAAATTGTCAGGGGCCGTTCGTGGTACCGAGGTTGTTGTCCAATGGTGTTGGATAATTGAAAAATGTAGAAGGCAAATGTGTGGATATGGTTATTAATTCTGGTGCAATCAAAAGATGTTATGTATGTTTTCCTCCGTTTGTTTAATTGTGTAGTTTTTACTTGGCATGTTTCGGAGACTGGGATGAAGAAGGCATTTTGGTTTGCTATCTAAACACTTTATCCTTCGTTGCCCCATTTGAGCCTTACTCAGTTTCTTTCGTACCCCTCTTTCGAAATCAGCAGCAAAGATCATAAACACAAACGTGGAAGATAAGTAAAGGAAAAAGAGAAAAGAAAATAATGAAAAAAAAGGAAAAGAAAAGAAAAGAATGAAAAAAAAATAAAAAGAAAAACAACAAAAGAGAAAAGGAAGAAAGAAAAGAAAAAGAGGAGAAAGAGAAAGAGAAATGAAAGAGAAATCACAACGACAAAGCAATTCATATGGCCTGAACTACGTTTGACTTGATCCCAAAAGGGTACGTAGGTAGCCTCTCTCTGAGGTTCAGTCACACCAAAATAAAAATCCAAAAGTCCCCAAGAAAGAAACTGGGTAGAAGTTGTGTATGTTGTTAGAAGGTTGATTCCGAAAGTTGTAATTTTGACCCCGTGTTGAATTGTTTTGAGCCTTTGATACCTTTTTTTTCTAACCCTATCCAAAAGCCCACATTACGGTCCAAAGAAAGACCTACTGATCAATCTTTGAGAAATGCCAAGACAAGCGGGTAGAGGTGATTCATGTCAGGGGCAACACTCCCGTCCAAACGAGGGAAATGAAGAATGAGAGAGTTTTGTTGATGAGAACCCTCACGGGCACTATAAGGCGATGAAAGCTGAGAGAAATAAAAAATGAGAGAGTCTTATTGGTGAAAACCTTCAGGACATCATAAGGCGAAGGTGAGATAAGAGAAAGACCAAAATGAGAGAGTCTTATTGGTGAAAATCTTCACGGGCACCATAAGGAGATGGTGAGATGAGAGAAAGACCAAAATGAGAGAGGATTGATGCTGAAAACCCTTCGGGCACTACAAGTCGGATAAGGATTGTGAATCAGATTGGATAAGCAAAGCATTGAATCCCAGTTTCATGGTTTAGGGGTATAATTGGAGTTGAACATCATATTTGCGTGACAGAATATCTACATGTGCATGTCATGGTCATTAAAGTTGGTATCCATATCCGATAGGTTTCTACTTTATAGTTTTCTTGTTAGGAATCATCTCTTTCCTTTTTCCTTTACTCGGTTCCTTTTGTTGTGTTTACTTTCTCCTCCTGAGTCTGTTTGGTCATAACAATTAAGAAATGACTTTAAAATCTACCACAAAGCTTTCCAATTGAACAAAACGGGATCTGGTGAACACATCAAAGCGTCATAAGTCCGGAAAGAACAACAAGCGCATTGAGCTAGTAACAATCAACATGCTTTGGGATTCGTGTGAAACACGAATGGTTTGGTACGTATCAATTCAGGAACAATGCAACAGATGGAGGGTGTTAGGTGAACGAATCAAAGGCATTTTCGATGAAACACGAAAGGTTTGGTACATATCAGTTCATGAACAATGAAACAAGATGGAGGGTGTTTGGTGAAAGGATTAGAGACATTCTCTGCATCAAGGGTAACAAAGAAAGTGGTTAGTCAATAAACAAGCAAGGTATTCGAGTGGGAATCAGTTATCATGGCAAATGAAGGAACAATAGATCTTGAGGCCAAGGCCAGTGATTTAAATCAGGAAAGAACAACATGCACGCTGAGTAAGTAGCAATCAATGTGCTTGGGAGTCCATGTGAAACACAAAGGTTTGGTAAATGTCGTTATGAGCGGTGCAACAGATAGAGAGTATTGGGTCTAAATGAGAAGAGGTATTTTCTGGGTTAAGGTTTACAAAGGAAGCGGTTAGTCCTGGAACAAGCAGGGTCTTCGAATGGAAATCGGTTATCATGACAAGTGAAGGAGCAATAGACCTCAAGGCCGAGGCCAGTGGTTAAGTCAAGAAAGAACAGCATATAAAAGGAAAGGGGGCAATGGACGTGCTTTGGGATTCATGTGAGACACAAAGGTTAGGTAGATGACAGTTCATGCAATGCAACAAATAGAGGATATTGGGTTTTAACGGAGAAGAGGTATTTTCTATAATAAGGGTGACGAAGAAAGTGGTTAGCCAATAAACAAGCAAGGTCTTCAAGTGAAAGTCAGCCATCATGGGAAGTTGAAGGAGCAATCTCCCATAAAGTTCAAGGCCACAAACCAACCAACACATTTTAAATTGACAAGATTTTTCTTTGATTGAAACAAGGGCAGAAGTTTTATTTTCTTTAGAGAAACCCTCCGTAAGGAAAGGCAGCACCAAACATATATGACAGGAAATTCACAAGACCCTCCTGAACAATGGGATTTAGTTTAAATTTCAAAACAATCATGAGTAGCATAATTTAGCATAAATGTACCCCGAAAGGAATATAAGTTGGTTTCAAAGTTTGCATGTTTAAGATAGGATTCAATTAGGAGTTTTCAGGACCCTCCTGGATAATGGGACGTAGTTTTAAGGTCTGCTAAATAACAAGATATAGTGGAAATCGTACCTTCAGTAGATATACCTTAGGTTAAAACTATTTTTAATTAGAAGTTGTCAGGGCCTCCTGGATAATGGGGAGTAGTTAATACCTCTTAGATAACAAATGTAGTGAGAGTAATACCTTTAGAAGATATAACTTAGGTTCGTAATTTATAGGACTTATCAGGACCATCCTGGATAATGGGATTTAGCTTTCAAATTCTTCGTGATATTTGGTAACACGATTCAATTAACACTAATAGATGTGCCCAGCACCAAACGGGGGCAGGAAAATTTCTTTCGTTTTGTTTGTTTTGGTGTAATCAGGTTCAAAGGCAGCAGTTTCAGGGAATACATTTCAAGTTCAGCAATCAGGCGCCCACCTGGAGAACAAGGGGAGTACAATTCAAATTTTAGCTTTCAAACTTTTAATATTTGATAACATGACCTGCTCAGTGACCAACTGGGGCAAGAAATATTCTTTGTTTGTTATTCTATTGAAGTCGGGCGTCCACCTGGAGAACAAGGGAATACATTTCAAGTTTAGCAATCAGGCACCCACCTGGAGAACAAGGGAATACATTTCAAGTTCAGCAATCAGGCGCCCACCTGGAGAACAAGGCAATATATTTCAAGTTCAGCAATCAGGCGCCCACCTGGAGAACAAGGCAATATATTTTGGGTTCAGCAATCAGGCGCCCACCTAGAGAACAAGGGAATACATTTCAAGTTTCAGCAATCAGGCGCCCACCTAGAGAACAAGGGAATACATTTCAAGTTTCAGTAATCAGGCGCCCACCTGGAGAACAAGGGAATACATTTCAAGTTCAGAAATCAGGCGCCACATGGAGAACAGGGGAATATACTTCAAGTTTCAGCAATTAGGCGCCCACCTGGAGAACAAGGGAATACATTCCAAGCTTCAGCAATCAGGCGCCCACCTGGAGAACAAGGGAAGTACAATTCGAATTTTCGTTTTCAAATTTTCAATAATATTTGGCAACACGATGCTCCCAGCCATCAAACTGGGGCAGAAATTTTTTCTTTGTTTGTCTATTTTGTTGCAAGCAGGCGCCCATCCGGAGAAGAAGGCAATACATTTCGGTTTCAGCAATCAGGCGCCCACCTGGAGAGCAAGGGAATACATTTCAGGTTCAGCAATCAGGCGCCCACCTGGAGAACAAGGGAATACACTTCAAGTTTCAGCAATCAGGCGTCCACCTGGAGAACAAGGGAATACATTCCAAGCTTCAGCAATCAGGTGCCCACCTGGAGAACAAGGGAAGTACAATTCAAATTTTCGTTTTCAAATTTTAAATAATATTTGGCAACATGATGCGCCCAGCCATCAAACTGGGGCAGAAATTTTTTCTTTGTTTTGTCTATTTTGTTGCAAGCAGGCGCCCACTTGGAGAACATGGGAATACATTTCAAGTGTTAGCAGTCAGGAGCCCGCTTGGAGAATAAGGGAATACATTTCAAGTTTTAGCAATTAGGCGCCCACCTGGAGAACAAGGAAATACATTTCAAGTTTCAGTAATCAGGCGCCCACCTGGAGAACAAGGGAATACATTTCAAGTTCAGCAATCAGGCGCCCACATGGAGAACAATGGAATACACTTCAAAATTCAGCAATCAGGCGCCCACCTGGAGAACAAGGGAATACATTCCAAGCTTCAGCAATTAGGCGCCCACCTGGAGAACAAGGGAAGCACAATTCAAATTTTTGTTTTCAAATTTTCAATAATATTTGGCAACATGATGCGCCCAGCCATCAAACTGGGGCAGAAATTTTTTCTTTGTTTTGTCTATTTTGTTACAAGCAGGCGCCCACTTGGAGAACAAGGGAATACATTTCAAGTGTTAGCAGTCAGGAGCCCGCTTGGAGAACAAGGGAATACATTTCAAGTTTCAGCAATCAGGCGCCCACCTGGAGAACAAGGGAATATATTTCAAGCTCAGCGGTCAGGCACCCACCTGGAGAACAAGGGAATACGTTTCAAGTTCAGAAGTCAAGCGCCTACCTAGAGAATAAGGGAACACATTTCAAATTCACCAGTCAGGCGCCCACCTGGAGAACAAGGGAATACATTTCAAGCTTAGCAATCAGGCACCCACCCGGAGAACAAGGGAAGTACATTTCAAATTTTAGCTTTTCAAATCTTTAGTAATATCTGGTGACATTATGCGCCTAGCCACCAAACTGGGGCAGGAAATTTTCTTTGTTTGTCTATTTTGTTGAAGTCAGACATCCACCTGGAAAATAAGGGAATATATTTTAAGTGACGGCAATCAGGAGCCCACCTGGAGAATAAGGGAATACATTTCAAGTGTTAGCAGTCAGGAACCCGCCTGGAGAACAGAGGCATGTGTTTCAAGTCTTAGCAGTCAAGCATCACTCGGAGATAGGGTAAAACATCTCAGATCATAATTCAAGTCAGCAACAAAGGAGGCTTGCAGAAATAAGATGAGTCAACAATCCGAGACTACCAGCGGAAGTTGGTCACAATCCAAAATAATAAAAGAAGAGGAGAAACAAAAGAAGGCGAAAGTGAATCCAAATGCAGAAGTAGAGAAAGATGTGAATTGCTTAAGACATGATTAGAGTCACAAGCATGGTGTGGTGTCCGTGTTTGGTTCGAAAAGCTGAGGAAGAATGAAGCACCTGTAACTAGCAAGCGTTAAGGTTTAGATCCAAAGTCTTCATGAAGAACCATTCAAGGCTCAAGATCAAGCTTTAGAAGACTTATAGATAGGAATCTTGTAACTCGTATTTAACAGGCTTAGCTAGTCTTTTTCATATTTTGATTTTTTATGTAATAGCAGGAATGCGGACCGGAACCTCGGCAGAACGTCACCTCGAATGGCTCTCCACCTCGGCATGCTCCATCATCTCGCTCATTTCTGAACTACACATGGCCTGATTCCTTTATAGCCAAGGATATGTAGGCAGCTCAGATTCCAGGGCTCGGTCACATTCCCCTTTTCTCATAGGTCTAGTCTCTCCAAATAAGGGTTGGGTAAAAAAACCTATCTAGTCGTTCTTTGTCTGAAAACTGTTCGTGTTCCCAGTCAAAGAGGGGCAACTGTAGATATGTGACTTTTGATCTCCCCAAAATTTTTCATATTTTAGCATGTAAATATCCAATTTATGCCTAATAGCGCTATTTCAACTCATTTTGACTTTTTACTTTATTTTATTACAAGAAAATGAAAATTATAAAAAAATATTTTAGTTTATGCATTTTTCATAAATTCAAAAAAAAAAGCACAAAAATAGTACCTTATTTTTATATAATTTCAAAAACACAAAAAATAGTTTCATGTTTAGTTTAATTAGTTAAGATTAACTTTGGCATTGTGCAGTATTCTATCTTATTTTTAAAAAAATATATAAAAAAGAAGTCCTTGTGTAGTCTAGGGACCCTTCTAAACTATTCTTTGGGACAAAAAATAAATAAAAAGACCCTAAGTACTTAACACAAAAGGATCTAGGGACTAATTGACAAATACACAAAATTACACCTAGACCTAGACTCTATCTATAAATTAATGCCTAAAGAGTCTAAACAAAAGGGAATCAGCCGCCACAATTCTCAACAAGACCCCTACCCTATCGTTATGTTTCTTCTTCAAAAGACCCACCCTTGTTTCTTTGAAAACCAACAGCATACAGCAGCGAAGAGAAGCCCCAGGTCTTCATCGATAAATCCAAGCAGCCCCAGCCATTGCTTCTTCTCCAGAAGAGACCAAACAAAACAAAAATAAACCCACACCTACGCAGCTAGAACGGGAAGCCAAGGTTCTATACGAGGTTCGTAACGCCATCCAGGTTCTTGGTATTATTTTCGGTCAGAGGTTCCGGTTACCAACTTTGTTTCGTTTTCGAAGTCATTAGTGATTTTTGTAGCTTGGGTCCTAGGTCGGTTATTTTATTTGCTTCGGGTCTAGCTTGATTGGAGATCTGCCAATAAACAAATTTTTAAAAAAGAATTTTGCTTCTCTATGGTCCGCTCATACTTCTCACTTGAAATCTCTTCCTTTCTTTAGTTGGTATTGAACTTGATTCATGAAATTCTCTGCTAGTCATCTTGTTTTAGTTGTTAATTGATGCTTTGGATTTTTAGCTTAATTTATTTGTTATCGGTTTTCTCATTAGACACTTAAGGTGGATGAACTGTAAAAGAGTAACATGGCCATGTGGTTTGGGTAAATACAAAATGAAAGCAAATATTTGGCACGTGAATTACTTATTTGATTTTATTAATTTAACAGAAGTTATGAGAACTCCTTTCACCTTTGCTTGATGTATATTTGTGCTCACATGACGCATGCACTAGTGTAGATGAGCTGATATGTTTATATGGATAAACTGAATTCGGATTGTTTAGTAACAAATTAATATCTGATTGTCTGATTATCATCTTTATTGGAGGAATCTATTATCTTTTGCTATTGACTAAGCTTATTAAAATTGAAAAGAAGCTGACCATGTGCTAATGTCTACTAATAAACATCACGTGAAATAATTGTTTGACCATTAGCTTGTCATTAAATGAAAGAAGGTCCAAACTTCCAATTATATACCAAGCCTTCAGCATTTCTTGAACAAATAGCAGTAGATGAGTTCGTTTGGGCCTAAGTACCAGGCCGATTTGTTTTACAAAAGGCACGCCTCTCATGTGAATTGGATCCTTTTGGGCCCAGGACTAAAATAGTTACTAGTCCATTGTTAATTAAATGGTAGGCTTTGGGCCTTTCAAGCTAAGTAGCGGACTCGAGCTAAGGGTTGTGTCAGTAATGGAGATCGCCTTGTTCGAGTTCGGACTTGAGCTTGAGGCCAGAATTTCCTTGAATACCATAATTTTAATTAATTCATAATGTTAACAAATTAAGTTTTGTTTTAGAGATAATTCTTATAGATAATATTAGTTTGCCTTTAGGCTGTCCTTTAAAAATATAAACAAGGTGCGCCGCGCCAAATAGAATTCATAAATTGCGTGGCCCTATTTAAATGCTTATATTAAAATACTTAGAGTTCGAGGTGCGCCATTTAGCAAATTTTCATGGCCCTCGCAAAGTTATTAACGCGTAGTTGCTTTAGGCGCGTGTTTAATAATATTACTTTCTTAAACTCGGGTACACATTTATGTGACCCAAATCCAAATCCCAACGAAGTTAAAATATGTCAAAAATTGTAGGTGCATATATGTGACGTGGTTCGAGACGTGTTTTAATGACGTTGCAATCTTCTTTAAAAAATATGAATAAAAGCAGTTTAAAAGTTAAAATTTGCATATAAGTTTAGAATTGTATAAAGTGAGATAATTAAGCCAGATATGACAGTTGAGCGATCGTGCTAGAACCACGGAACCTGGGAATGCCTTACACCTTTCCCGAGTTAACAGAATTTCTTACTCGGATTTTTGGTTTGCGAACTGTTAAACAGAGTCATTCTTATCCTCAATTCGGGATTCTAAACCAGTGATTTGGGACACCATAAATCTCCCAAGTGGCGACTCTGAATCTTTTAAATAAATCCCATTTCGATTTTCACTTCAAGTTGGAAATAACTCCCTTTATACTACCCTTCGGGGTGGTAGTAGGAAAAAGGATATATGACACCTACTCAAGTATCAAAGACCAAGAAATCTAAGGAAAAGAGAACCTAGTGCAGACCGCGAAAAAGTGAATGCGGCCGCACTAGGAGGTTCAGAAAGTTGGTATAATCAGGCTAAGGCTACGCGGCCGCACTACTCTTTTGTGTTGTCTGTGGACATGAGGTTTAGAGACCTAGAAAATTTGGGCTTAAATCTATGCGGCCGCGGTACTCGTTACCCGGTCCACGGTGGTCACTTCGCGGCCGCACTACCTTTTGGTGCGGTCCGCGGAGCAGAGGTGAAGACTTTTAGGGTTCCAGCCAAATGGTCCGCAGTCCATAATGTGCGGACCGCACCAACTCCCTCCGCGGTCGTGGTGCACTTCCACGCATTCCACGGTTCCCAACTTCAGAGAAGTAGAAATGTGAAGTCCAAGAGCCAGTGCGGCCGCGATCCATTTTGTGCGGCCCGCACTAACCCCGCAGGGGTATTTTTGTCCAGTTTTTCTAGCCTAGTATAAATAGAATATTTTTCCATTTTTAGGTCAGTTTTTGTGTTCCATAGATAGCTGCGCTCGTGAGACTTGGTTTTGTAGCCATTTTTGGCACTTTTGCTTTATATTTATGAAAGATTCTTGTAGTTTCATTTAGTAATTAATTAATATGCTTAGTTCGTCATCTATTTCTTCATTTTCTCTTTCAAGCATGAGTAGCTAAACCCATTATCTAGGGTTGTGGCTCAACCCTAGTGTGGGTAATTGATGGGTGTTGCCATCTAGGGTTAGATTGATTATGGGTGTTTGTTATTTGAGTTGATTTTATGTTTTTATTTAAGAATTGGTGGTTGCAAATACTGATTCAAGCTTTGTGGGTTTGACTCTCCTTGAGAAAGAGTTTATGACCCCAAAATTGACCCAACAAGGAATTGGGATGGACTCGTGAGAAATGATAGTCCCAATTAACGGGTTAAATCTCGAGAGAGTAATCACCCTACTTGAGCCTTAGTTGCTTGATCTAATTGGCCTACCCAATTGGTCTTGAGAGAGTCAATTGGGAAAAATTACTCTCTCTACCGATAGGTGTGAGAATGGGTACAATTGTGCAATGGTTATAGCATAAGCCCCAAATATGTCAATCTATCCTTAGTAGCATTTACCGGTCAATTATCCACGTAGGTGATGTCACGACCCTAGTGCCCTTCTTCCCATTAGATACAACTTAGCAATATTCTCGTAGCATAACTTAGTGTTAATCATTAGTTTTATAGTAGTAGTTATAAATTCAAAAACCAAGAATGTTTGAAGTGACATTAGGAGTACAAATCCATTACTAGCTACCTGAGGAAATCGATCTCGACCTCTATTCGGGTAAAAGCTATTGCGACCGGCACTTCCTAACTTGGTGTAGCATCGAGTTGACAGAAATCATGGGCCCCCGACTCTATGTCTATAGCAATCCCATAGCTTGTGTGGTGAGTAATTGCATTGCAAGTCCAAGTCCCGAGCCATTGGTCTAGAACTTGCCCTGAATGTTTGTTGAAGCGAAATCCTAAGGGAATTTTGACTTGAAACATGATTATAGGCTTTCCTTGGTCTAAATGATAGCTTGAACACTTCCATAACCTACCAATGATAAGATCCCTAGTCAACCCTTTTGAGCCTTAGATCTTTTTCCTTCAAGAACCATGATACAAGCCTATACCCATTCTAAAAGATACCCTCTCTTGGCACCCAATCTTTCTTTTAGAACATGGCAAAAGTATAAGATTGGGGGGAGAGACGAGGATTGCAACAAAGTGGTAAAAAGGTACAAAAATGAAGAAAAGGAAAGGCAATGAATAAGAAAGAAAAGCAAAAAGACAAAAAGAATGTTCAATATGAAAGAGAATAAAAAGGGATTCAAGAAAAGTAAAGAATGAAAGGTGTGGAAAGTTGAAAAAGGAGAAAAGGTTTGAAATGTATAAGAAAGAGTGACAGTGTGTCTTTCTGACCCCTTAGAAAGAAGTGAAATGACTCAAAGAGCCAAGTGAATGTGTGCTTTGCTGCATCTAGGCAGGTCAAACTATACCATAACTCTTACATCGGTTTATTATTACCGAGGTCTGCCACACAGCTCTGGGTTACTCTTTCGCTGCTTGTCCTATATTTATAAATTTAAGTCCTTTAATTCTTCAACATTACTATTCATCTTAATAATGAAGGTCTAATATCATCTCATACTTTGCAACTTTTATCCATCCATTGGCGATTCACCTTAATGTTGATCCATCATCTACCACTTATAACTTGAAACCTATACATTATCACTAGGGCTCTCTCATCGGGAAATATCTAAAGTAATTTGTCCGATCCACCTAAGGACGATACTATACTTCCATAACTGTATTTCATAGCATCCTAACGTGATTCATTTTATGGGGGTATTCCAATCCCGTGCAATTCATAAAATCCCTTTTCTGTAAATTATTCCTCAATCAAAGGCCTAAATATCATCCTCTTATCTATCACAATTATACCCTTATTCTACTATGGGGGCAGCATTTCATCTCTTCTAATTGCTCCTAGTCTTAGACTCCTCTATGTTCATTCAGGCTGTATCGAGCTTTTTATTACATATGGGAATCATCAACTCCCTTATTTTGATGGGTTTAATCCCGAGGACATACATATTCTCGTCACCTTTTCATATCGTTACTCCTATC
This sequence comes from Nicotiana glauca, assembly GCA_026770625.1. NCBI lineage: Eukaryota > Viridiplantae > Streptophyta > Magnoliopsida > Solanales > Solanaceae > Nicotiana > Nicotiana glauca. The sequence goes on along the minus strand of MU682850.1, from coordinate 24,486 downwards.
TACCTAAAACCTTGTCACTCTATGATACTTTAGCTTGCGACATACATAAATCTATTTATACTATTCGTAACCTTCCTTTAACTTGCTAGCACCATATATTTCCTTTCATACGTTCTCAGTTTCCTTTAAACATAGGCAATTACTTTTTCTGGTTGTTTACCACTTGCTGCATGAATTCTTGGCTTATTTTAGTGCCCGCAAATATCGGAATATCCTGTAACTCATATGATCTCAAATATCAGCTTTTGATTTTTACTTCCCGTTCATTAGCCACGATAGGTACAACTTTCTTATGGAGTGTATATAATGTTGTGGTGAGACTATTGTTACAAGACCATTTCTTTTTCAAGTTACTATGCTTAGGTTGAATCCTTTTTCTTTGTTTTTTTTCCTCAGCTAGTCTTTCATTGTAGTACTTAGGGAGACCTTCTGGCTCTTGTAAACTTGCGAGCTTGTTATATTGTACACTCGAAGGAAATTTTTGTTGTTCTCACTTGCCTATAATAATCCTTAGTTACATAATTTCGTGCCCTTGTGCTCGTAGGGTCACTTCTAAGCTCAAATTTTGATTGTCTCCTTAGTGGCACTCTCTCTTATTTTCATAAAACTTAAACGTTACCTTTAACTGCCTCAACTCCTTTCTAAAAAAATTTCAAATGATTGTGACTCGTATCTGCGAGACTGACATCACTATGTTGCAGTTCATTGCATTTATATTGCATTATCTGTTGATTTATCTGTGACCTCTTGTCTAGCCATAATCGGCCTCTTCCTGAATCAACTCTATATATATATATATATATATATATATATATATATATATATATATATATATATATATTCTGCATAATTTCTCTCGGGATATATCCTTTGTCTTAAAGTATCTCTCGCCACTAGCTCTTGATGTATCAAGTGTCCATTCACACTTATTTAACAATAGCATCCTGGCCGGAAACTTTTATTGCCTCTTCCTAGTGTCGTGCATGTATAATGTTCTGGAGTCGCAACATATTTGTAGGAACTGAATAAATGCAACATCATTCCTTTCTCTTTTTTACCACATTCTTCCTTTACCATTTAATAGTTACCTGAACCGCTTAACTCTGACATAATACCATATCACACCATATTTCCCCCTTTAGGGGAGTACTAAGATTTAGTACTACGACGAACTACCTATAAATGTTTTACCTCTTCATCTTTGGCGTCTTTTCACATTATCAATGAACCTTAATCGCCTTATGGTAACCATCTGTACCAGGGATAACTAAATTTCTTATGCACAAAGGTGTCATCTATTGTAACTGGCACACTTAGTCCCTTACGATTAACTCTGCTCAGAGAGCTTACTATCCCCTTCTTCTCTTAAACTATATCTTTCAACTCCCATAGGGCATACTGAGAATATCGTAGCCAATTGTACATACCTCTGTTATTGTTGAAGGTAACTAAGAATACATATATTTCTCTGCCTGAATTGTAAAACTCAAAACCTTCACTAACTGGTACCTCGTAACCTTCGCCACCTTGATTCTTTTACTTGTTGAAACTTGTATCTACCTTCTGATTTTTTTTTTTTGATTTTTAAACCATATGGGTAGATAGATATTCATGCATTGGGCCTCCTTATCAATAAACTTACGTGTCTTAGTACACACATAATCTACTAAAAATCTTACATTTACTCATTATAAGCATGATGCAAAGTCGAGTTCCATTGACTTAACTCTTCCACAACAACATTTAATCTCTTACCAAGTATCTGTTTGGATGAGGTATCATTGTGTTACGAAAAAAATAGAATTTAGAAGTTTGAATTCTTACAATTGAGCTCGACCACACGATCTAGAGTAAGAAGAAACAGTGACAGTCCTAAATGCCCTGTAGTCTCCTGCTTATAAGTGTGGTGCACTACACACCCATAAACAAGACTCTACTAGACACGACTTGTAGACTCCCTAGGATAGAACTGCTCTGATACCACTTTTTTCAAGATGGTACACCTCAAGTTTTCAAATGTGAGAGTACGTCATAGGCCATTAATATAAGCTTGGAAATGAGATTATATTTGAAAGAAAATAACGTAATTTAATCATTTTACCTTGGAGATTATAAATATTTAAGATCCTGAATAACAAGTACCAAGAGAGTTTGAAAGCTTAGAAGCTAAACCAATTGAAGAAAAAAAGTTTCGTTGAAAGTCGACAAGTTTGGAATGTTATAACATGTACTTTGAGGTGAGACTACAGTTCTTTACATGATAAGGAGGTTATGGTATGAGTTATTTTAGTCGTATGACGGTCATTTGCTATGTTTTGAGGGCAAGCATGTTGTGGAACAAAAGTTGGCAAAGGTCATCACAAGTTACATTCATAGATGTGTTGAACATTAAGTCAAATATAGATAAGTTTTTCTCCAAATATACTTGGAGTTATGGAGTGATCTACCTACCAAATTGAAGATCTACGAGTCTAATTTCTAACACATTAGACCGTTCATCAATACAACATCAGAGTAGAGAGATATTCACGTTTTTGTGACACCGCACAAGCAGCTCCCAATGGGACCCACTTAGGTGGTGGTCGACCTACTTCACTTTATAAACGATTTGGACGCCTATTTTTTACTTATTTTATACTCAACTTCATCTCCAAACTTCTCCTAACCCCTCTAAATAGATACCACAAGGGTTTGAAGTGATCCCAAAGTGATTACACCATATTTCAACATCAAAACTTAGTTCTAGTAAAGAACAACATCTCTTTGAGGTTGTGTTGTCATTGAGGATTGTTGTGGGCTGTGTTTTGCTAAAATTCCAAGTTGTTTCTACTGGCTAATGTGAGTATAACAGCCTATTAATTGTATTTATCTTTCGTGTATGTTGGTTAAGTTGTTATGACGATAAACTACAAGATAATACTTGGATTAGGTTAAGTCACTTCTATGGTGTTGTATTGCCACTGAGGGTTGTTATAAGCTGAATATAACTTGGATTTCGACTTGAGGTTGCTTTAGGAGGTACGTATATTGTGTTCTTGCATGTTACTAAGGTTATATTGATGTTTATTAAGTTAAATGAATGGACTAGACATGAACTAGTGAATAAAGTTGCTAATTGAGAATAGTTGAAGTTGTGGATTGTTTTTGTTGTTATAAATATATGGTATAAGGCTGGAATAATTGATTAATGAATTCATTATCATGTTAATGATACTGTTAACTTGAATTAAGAAGTTTATAAGGGGTGATAAGGGTTATACGGATTCCAATCAGAGCTTGCCGTCGTGAAATAGTTGTGACTTGTTATTATATGGTGTCTTGTTATTGATAATTATGTATTGATGGATTGCTCTAGTAATTGTTGTTGGTATATAGTATTGGAGGAGGCTTTTTCTACCGTGGATATGCCCAAATTTACATTAACAAGCTACTAGTTTAAGTTGGGGACTTAGCCTTTACTCAACACTGATTTTGAATCTCCATATGCTATGGTAGATTGAGTTGAGTTGTTTGAAGAATTCCTTGGAAGGTATTAAGGAATCAATGGAGTTAATTTATGTTAAGGCACTTCCTTATTTCTTTTGGCATGATCTAATGTGAAATGAACGTCAAACGATACGTTATTTCATAACGAATCTACTCCTAGAAACTAAGGTTGTCCATGTTGTTCTCTCCTTATAAAGTTATTCTAAGCAAGTGTGTATGATCCTTGAATCCTATTGAGGTTCATATTGAGGGTATGGATGTCCATAATGTTACTCGAAGGTGAAACGACCTTAAGTCACTCCGAAAAGTTTAGAACGTGATTCCATTAGTCTAGCACACATTATATATAGTATCTATTTTACTCTACCGAGCCGCGCTATAGTCGGTCGGGTATGACACCTATTGTGCAACCACTAATCAGTTGGGTTTATTGAGCTCTACGTTGCCGGGTACGATTTTACCGAGCCTTATAATGGCCGGGTACGTTTTTATCGAGTCCTCTTTGAGGCTGGGTACGATATGATGATGATGATGCCCACAAAGGCGTATATTTTCAAAAGGTTATGTATATATATGTATTATGCATTTTATGTCAGTAGCACATAGAGGCACTCAGATGTTACAGGTTGTATCTGCTCTATCACTCTTTACATTACTATTCTTGTTTATGCTTTCCTGCCTTACATACTCGGTACATTATTCGTACTGACGTCCCTTTTGCCTGGGGACGCTACGTTTCATGCCCACAAGTCGTGATTGATAGGTTGACAATCCTCCTATTAGGCTATCAGCTCAGCGAAGGTGTTGGCGCACTCCACTTGCTCCGGAGTTGCCTATTTGGCTAGTATGCTTTGGATATTTTATTGATTGGTATGACGGAACACTGTCCCGACCTTTATGATTTTATGTACTTTTAGAGGCTTATAGACTGATGTCAGGTATATGGATACTTGTATGGTCTTGTCAGGCTATGTTTTGAGTTTACAAATTGTAATGTCGGCCTTATAGGCTCGCATGTCATATGTATAAGTTTGTATATCATGTTGGGTCATCATATGTTGAGTATTCATTTATGTTTTATTCTTGTGATCTCATGACGGATTTTCTGGATCATATACTCATGATAGTATGATATGAAAGATATGTTACGTTGGTAATCGGTTGAGTAAGGCACCGGGTGCCCGTCGTGGACCTTTGGATTGGGTAGTGACAGATAGTTATTATATTACATCTGTTTCTTAGAAATTGTTCATGCACTTGTGACACCGGGTTCTCGGATGACTATGGGATTGCTCAGATTTAAATTGTTTTTTTAATTATTCTGCAAATATTATCTTTTACTAGTTAAATTGACGGAAAATCATAGTTTTTTAAATTATTAAAATGAGAATTTCATTAAGTATTTATGGTCGGCTTGCCTGACAGCGGTGTCCGACGCCATCACGACCCTTAGTAGATTTTGAGTCGTGACATAATGTGAAAAACTTTTGCTTCTTGTGTTGATGTAATATAAATTTTATGGGTTCACCTTTAAGATTTTAATATTAAATTTATTATGTGAATTTATTATTTGTTATGATTATAATGAGTCTTTACACATAAATCTATATTCAGCATCAAAAGTATTAGATTCAAATGAACTTGATGTCGCAACGCTAAATCAGCATCTGTGTGCATTTTAGGTACCTATACATATTTGTACGCGTGTTTGCCCAAACAATTCTTCTTTTATTTTATTTATTAAAAGCCTCCTTGGAATGGAGGGGGATTTGACGAAGCTCTACCAATTTTCATACAAAGTAGATTCAAGATTTAAAATTTACGACTTAAAATGATCTCAAGTTAATGCACAATTGTACCAATGGAATAAACAACAACAACAACATACTCAGTGTAATTTCACAAGTGAGGACGAGAGAGGATAGAGTGTACGTAAATTTTACTGTTGCCTTTAAAAAGGCAACTGTACCAACAGACTTAATTCCAAAATAATTTTTTTTATATATTTATTAAATTTTTTAATATAAATATAAGATTTGAAAAACATTACTGAATTCGCGTGAACCCAAAACCATTACGATAGATCTCCCCCTCCCATAGCTTCAGAGTGATCAAGAATGTTCTCAGTCAAGGAAGGATTTAGGGGGCGGAAGGGGATTCACCCGAATCTCCTTTGCCACAAAATTATATTGTATGTATGTATAAGGCAATTTTTTTTTACCTTTATATGTTATATTTTGAATCCCCGACATAACCTAAAAGAATAGACTAGTGATTAAGTGGGTACTCTAGTTCAACTCCTAGTAGCCACAATCTTTCTTATTTTTTTATTTTTTTATTTTTAAAACCTCTTAGCAAAAATTTTACCGCCGCCACTATTTGCAGTTCTGCTAAATTGGATTCACTTGATAAAGTTATGAATCATTAGAACAGAAAACAAAGTAACCGGTTGATTACACCTTGCAAGATAAAGAGATTCGATAAATTAGATGGTTATTCGAAGGTAGGGTGAGACAAATTTATTTGAATTTGGTGGGCACATCAGATCATAATTAAGTGATAAATTGAGATAAAATATATATTACTACTTCATTATAAGCAAGTGATAAATCTTCTGTAAAAAACACATGGCATACACTTATCATTTTACCACATATATAAATATTTTCTTAGGTATAACTATATAAACGACACATGATATGTACTTGTTACTTTGTGTGCAAGTAAATATTTTCTTAGGCACAAATAAAGTCGGATTTAGAATTTTAAAGGTCAAGTGTACCATCACCTTTACAAAAACACGTTGTATACATTTATTACTTTGAAGCATACATTAATGTTTTTTCAGGTATAAATATATAAGCCACACATGATGTACATGTATTTGTTGCTTTGCATGTGTAGTGCAGGGTAGGAATGACAGGCGGTGCGGGTGCGGGGCAGATTCTGTCTGAACCCGCGAGATTTAAACCCACCCTGCATAAGATTTAAACCCGCATTCACCAGCTCCGTACTCTACCCACGTTCACCTGCCCGGCCCGCACCCGATTTTTTTTATTTATTTATAGAAGTGGCACAATAGTCATTCAGACGATAACAATTAGCATACCATTCTCGTGAGGTTTCAAGTTTCAATTTTAGATCGTAAATGCGAAAGATCTTTGCTTCAAATTTGAAGAAATAAGAAAATTCACCCCACTTAGCAAGCACATTGCGAAAACCTTTTTGGTCAAATATTGTAAGATTTTTTTAATAGTAAGACAATAACAACAAATAACTACTCACACTTGCACAATAAAAATATCAACATATAACTTATTATTAAGTTCCTGCATTTTTCTGTTACCGTGAAGAAGCTTGTAATCTAGCAATTAGTTACATAGCTCAGTGACTGGTGTAACACATATATTCATTCAATATAGTAGTATTATATTAAAATAAATAAATAGGAGCAACACATATATTCATTTAATACTTGTATGAACATTAATACACTAAGTCAAGTATCAAAAATATAATTTGAAAGAAAAAATTATCGATAAAAAGAAGTGAAACCAGGAAAAACCAAAGCGTCAACTAGGCTGAACATTAAGTAAAATTAAATCTCCACCCGCACCCGCACCGTATTTTTTTAATTTAAAAATTAAACTCGCCCCGCTCCACAACCGTAAAATCTCAACCCTCCCCCCCACCCCGCTAACATTCAAACCCACACCACCTCGCACCGACTCATTGCCATCCCTAGTGCAGGTAAATATTTATTTAGGTTACGAATAAAGACGAATTTAGAATTTCAGAGGTCAGTAGGTGTACCACCACCTTTAAAAAAACATGATGTATACACTTATTATTTTGAAACATACATAAATATTTTCTAAGGTATTAATATATAAACGACACACGATATACATGTATTTATTGCTTCTTCTTTTTTAGTAATTAAATCTTTATATTAACCACCAAAGTAATATTTACAAATCAATAGGTCATCTCAACCTAACTTCCGTCCTGGTTACAATCAACTATCCTCCATCTAATTGTCTATCAACTATATCTATTAGTAATTACATTTTGCTAGCGAAACTTTAGTATACCCCTCAGCTCTCATACTACATACACAGGACACCTTTTTTGCAAGAATATCCCATGTTGTAGCTATTTTTTCAAAGACTCTTGCATTTCTTTCTATCCACAAAGTATACATGTATTCTGCAACTACCATTTTGAATATTCTAGCCATTTGTGATCTTCCCTTCATCTTCTGTATTATCCATTGCTGCCATTCTGTCCATGAAGGTAAGCTAACTTGTATTTGGATCCATTGCATGAGCCTGCTCCACAAATCTCTGCCATATGCATATTTTGCAAACATGTCACGCCCCAAAACCGAGGGACACGACCGGCACTCAACCGGAGGACCATAGTCAAGCGGACCTGAAATTGCCTTTCCTATCCCACGCGTTACCCCGTGATTTCCAATGTACATTATTCTCTTGAAATAGAAATTTAAGACTTAAGCATAAACTTACAACTTGAGTTCATTTCTATTTCTATCATTTCCAACATTTGATACTATGTACTTCCAGAAATACATACAATATTTACCAACGTAGACCACGATTTCGAACCATACAATTACTACCCAAAATACTTTCATACACCACCCACGTTGTGTCAATGGAGCCTCTATGAATACTAGGGAACTAACCAATACTTGCCGTTGACAGGCCCCGGCTATACCTTACAATACACAATAAACTCAAAAGAAGGTGGCATGAACCACACATGATCCCAAGAGGAAGTGGGGCTCACCAATGCATTTGATGGGATGGAGATGAGTGTTATTGTCGGTGAACCGGGGTACCTGCTATAGATCCACCTACAATCATAACACGAATGTAGCGCCCCTGGCAAAAGGGATGTCAGTATATTTGAATTGTACTGGTATGTATAACTAAACACCATCTTATTAGAAAGAACTTTCAAACAAGAACAAAGAAATCATAAACATAAATCAAAAGCTTTAACAATCCCCACATCAACAAATAAAAGGGATCACATAGATTTAACATAATTTCCATACCTCTAGGTTGTGTTCNTATTATACCCCTATGCATTTCATAGCCCGTCCATAGGGTTCACATATCATATTATACACCTATGCGTTTCATAGCACATCCATAGGTCCCACATTTTATATTATACCCCTATGCATTTCATAGCCCGTCCATAGGGTTCACATATCAATTAATCAGCACATAGGGCCACAATCATTACAGCATACTTGGCACTAGGCCATATTTCATAACTCAATCTCTTATTTCCCACATTTCACATCATTTCCACATATTTCATATCAATATCAATTTCAACAACAAGCCATTCAATTCAAGATGTCAAATACACATGAGAGGAACTATGAATCCTCGTCATATACAATATCTCAGAAATCATGCACCTTAAGTTTATTGACAATGGAACTTTAAACACCATGGGATCTTCCAAATCAATAGAGGGGGTACACCAACCCGCAATAAAAACACACATCAAAGGCATAAGCAAATAATTACACCAATATTCTTGAATCCTTCCTTTTCAATCATGACATTATACAATTATAATTCAAGTTCTAGGCACGTTGGCCACACTCTATTTCCCAAATTCATTTGATTACTTCAAACATCTCTACACATAGAGGATTTCACATAGTTTGGCATAAGATATGCAATTCAATCTCAATTTAAGGTCTTAGCATTTCAATACATGATTCACATTCCTTGCACCTGTCACGACCCCAATCCCGATCGTGATGGCGCCCAACACAATTGCTAGGCAAGCCCGACCAATTAACACTCACAACTCAATCACACCACCATTTCCAATTTATAGTATTAAATTACCGCTTGACAAGTCTATTAACCAATAATCTAGATAGAGACAATGTGAATCACTGACTTAGCCAACATCTCCCAAAGACCTAGGGTCATGAGTCTAGAGCCTCTAAGATAACAAAATAATACATCCTCAGTAATACCGATGTTCTAAGATGCGGAAATAATAAAGGAATAAGGGAGGAGTCGAGTCCTGTGAACGTCAGGCAGCTACCTCGACAACTCCTGAGAAGCTCTAAAGCAGCAAAGAGCTCAACTATGCTCCCGGGACACCTGAATTTGCACACGTGGTGCAGGGAATAAAGTGAGTACTTCCAACTCAGTGGTAATAAGAGTAAATAATAACTGAGCGGTAAGAAATCACGCAAGAACACTCCATCATGCTATATATTACAGTACAACCTTTTGAACGAAAACAGTAAAACCGTGAAAATCCTTTAGAAACATCTAGCTCAGTTTAAAATCTCTTTTGAAAATATTCTTTTTCCAACAGTAAGCATATGTATGCGATATCAGGTAGTGCAAGTTCGCACACAAGTCAGCCCCTCGGGCATAGCACTCTATTTACAAATAACACCAGGGTATCTGGTACACA
>MU682849.1:78491-98422 GCA_026770625.1 Nicotiana glauca | reverse complement strand
TAAAATTGTGGTGTAGAGAATCAAAAGAACAGAAAATTCAAAATACAAAAAAAAAAAAAATATCAAACACATTTTCATCTTCAAACCAAACTTCACCCAAATTAAAATTTTCAAAACAAATTTGGAAATCATATATCTTTCTCCATGTCAAACTATTTTATCTTTTCCGTAAATTATTTATTATGACGTTCGAGCTCGGTCTTAGGTGGATACAGTCAATAATATAAAGATACGAAGAAATTCCAGACTTAGCGATACAAATGGCAAAACGCGGCTTAATGTCTGATGACGGGGGAGTGGGTGGCGTAGAAAATCAAAAGAATAAAAAATTCAAAATACAAAAAAAATAAAAAAATATCAAATATATTTTTATCTTCAAACCAATCTTTACCCAAATTAAATTTTTCAAAACAAATTTGGAAATATATATCTTTCTCCATGTCAAACTATTTTGTCTTTTCCGTAAACTATTTACTACGACGTTCGAGCCCGGTCTGAGTCAATAACATAAAAATACGAAGAAATTCCAGACTTAGCGATACAAATGGCAAAACGCCGCTTAATGTCTGATGACACAAAATGCACTTCACCTCCAAATCCACACATCCCTAAAATTGAAAGGAAAATTGCAGTGACCAGTCAAGAACCAAAAGAAAATCGAAGTACTTAAGGGCTCGCTTGGCCATAAAAATATTATTTCTTTCGAAATTAATGTTCGACCATAAAATTTTTAAATTTTAGTTGAAGTTGAATTTTAATTTTTTAAAAAGAATTTGAAAAACTCCGAAAAGCTATTTTTTAAATTTTTTACTTCAAATCACTAACAAAATTTTAAAAAACAATTCCAAATTATATTTATATTCAAACACAACTTTAATTTTCATATAAATTTTTTACTTAATTTAATTTTGTAATTTTTCCAAAATTTCACCATTCGTATGTCCAAACGCCCACTAAGTTGCAGTTTGTTTCTTCATGGAAAAGCTAAGGTTTAATACAGACATTGTGAAACGTTATCACTACTCTTTTTCTTAGTCAAAAGAATACAAAAACATAGGCTCTAGTAGTATGGCATTATTATATGAATCTACCATAACTTCCAAAATTGAGAGTTGGCGTCACAAGGTCATATACACTTGTCTTCCTCCTTTCACAAGTCCATTTAGTTTGCTGACATATTGGTTTTAATTTTTACGTTACAATTGGCTTTGGCGTTTAGTATGCTACGTGTCCTGGTTTTTTGGGTATATTACATTACATTTACATGTGATGTAAACAAAAAGACAAATAGGCTTTTTGGTTTGCATTTGGGTATATTTATAATTATTTATATACTTCCCTCATTTCAGTCATGCCACATACAACGACGGTTTGGATTTCTCTCGGAGTTTTACTATATGACGAGGATGCATACTTTTCTACTAGTATCAACATCAACTATACTCTAGAAATACTTACCTATTTGTGACTTCTCTTGAAGACATATATTACTAAAGCACACAAACGGGTGGTTCAAAATTCCTCGATCGCCTTTAATTTCCCTGTAAGTTTAATTTGACCTTAAAGGTCTGAAAGAAACTTTAATTCAGCATTACATACAGTGTCTCAGCCGCTTTATTTTATTTTGTCCATTTCGATAAATGTTGTGGTTTAAAATTTAAGCCGGTTTATATATAGTTTGCACGCTTTGGCTTTCACCTCTATATATACTTTTCAAAGTTTAGTCTTAAGACCATGGCTTTGGTCTTTGAGTAAAACAAGTTTATCTTCAACGGTCTCTCATCTATCAATCCTTTCATGATCTTGTCGGCTACTCATCTTATCTTTGTTTAGGCGCAAAGTTTAAGAAGAATTTATGGAAACTGGCCTTAAATATTTAGCAATAATATTTGTTTTAAAAAAATTGTCATTAAGTATAAACAAATTTAAAAACATACTTAAAAAAAAAAGGGTACGTTACTCATTTAACTGATCGTCCGAAAATTATTACATCAACTAGTTAAATATACAAAAATATATATTGATTCAAAAAATATACATTGATTATGCGGATGGATAATCTCGAAAAGAAAATTAGATAATCTGATGTTACTTGTCAAAATGTATTAATAGCCTGTTTGGCCAAGTTTATTTTTGGCCAAAAGTATTTTTTTTTTTGCCAAAATCATTTTTGGTCAAAAATTGAGGTGTTTGGCCAAGCTTCTGGAAGAAAAAAAAGTGCTTTTGAGGAGAAGCAGAAAAAAGTAGCTTCTCTTCAAAAATACTTTTTTGAGAAACACTTTTGAGAAAAATACACTTAGAAGCAGTTTTTAACAGCTTGGCCAAACACTAATTGCTGCTCAGAAGTGCTTTTCAAACCAATTAGCCAAACACAAACTGCTTCTCACCAAAAATACTTTTGAAAAAAGTACTTTTAAAAAAAAATGCTTCTCAAAATAAGCTGATTTTTACAGCTTGGCCAAACGGGCTATAAGTCTTCTTCCACCATGATAATTTGGGTCTTGTTCATCCTTTGACTTGGGACAGTCCCTTTTTATGACATGAATTGGATCAAACTAAGTTCTATTTGTTTCTTATTGGGCCTAGCCCATTCCATATAAAGGCCCAGTACCAGTTGTTCAGACTTTGGTCGAATATCGATCGGCCAATCAATGTCAAAGTTTGGGGTGAAGTGGTACTAGAATGCTTTGCTTTTCCTTCTTACTCCTCCCGTTTCATATTAGATGAGATACTTTCCTTTATAGTTTGTTTCAAAATAAATAACATATTTCTAAATTTAAAAATGATTCAAAATTTAAACTCTTCATTTTACCCATTTGTCCTTAGTGAGGAGCTTTTATAGCCACACAAATGACATGACCTCACAAACCTTTTACTCCTTAAGCTTTTAAGACCACAAGTATCAAAAGTCTTCTTCTTTTTTCTTAAACTCCATGCCGAGTCAAACTACCTCATCTAATATAAAACGGAGGGAGTATTACATTGCAGTAGCTCTTTCATCAGTCGGTATTTATCAGAAATAGCCTAAGTTAGCACTATGCTTTAGTGTAGATCACATTTAGGGGGATTTGCATCTATACTTAGTTTTTAGGTCACAATTTAACTTATATCCGCCTTGAAAAAGAAATTACAAGCGTACTCACTTTTCGGGTAACTTCAGACATACGGGGCTGAAGTAGCAAGAGTTTATGTCTGAAGTTTGAACTTCAGAATTTTTTGCCTGAAGTGTGACCTTATCAAAGTAAAACTTCAGATAATTTCGTCTGAAGTTCGGTCTGAATTACAAAAGCAATCAAAAGCTTCAGTTCATAGTGTGAACTTCAGACAAATTATTCTTAAGTTCTTTAGTTTGTGGTGCAAACTTCAGACAAATTAGTCTGAAGTTCTTTAGATTGTAGTGCAAACTTCAGACAAAATCAACCTGTTATATTTGAACTTCAGATAATTTTTCCTGGCATCATAGTTGCAAACTTCAGACAAATTTAACCTGGTAATGTCTGAAGTTTGGCATTGCAATCCCAAACTTCAGTTGATGCTTCATCGAGTTTTGGCAATAAACTCTTGTTTTATTATTTACGTACTTTGTGTTGGGATGTATTAATGTTTGAGAGGCAGTGGCGATTCTTTCTTTCTTCTTGATTTGTCGTTTTGTCCAATTTCCAGAAACGATAACATGTGTAACTTACAGGATAACGTGTTTGAGAGAGAACAGAAAAAAAGAAGAGGAGAAAGAAAGGAGTGCATAGGTCGCAGGATTTGAAGTTGTCAAAACTGGAGTATATGTTAAATAATTCTAAGAATATGGGTATCGGTTAAATGGGAGCGACCAAATAAGCCGTCCCATGCAATTTTTACTCGCATTTTCACTGAAACCAAAGTATAATGAGAGTTCCACTTCCACATAATAATTGTGAATTCAATTCAAAAAACTTAAGCGCCCAATCATTGGGCCTAACGGATTTGTGAAGTGTTCGGCCCGAGGAAGTCCAAGCAATTCCCTAAAGCATCTTCACCTTCTAAAAGAGCCAAAATTTTACGGTATAGCCAGTTTTCGAACTGGTTAATTAAAAATAGTCAGCGTTTATCAAGTCAATGAAAAATAGCCACCGTTTTGCTACAATAGAGACCGATACAGCATAATATACTGAAGTTCAGTGCACTTGTGCATGAACTCCAGCATATTATGCTGGACTGGTATACTTTGCTGGCTCCAATATAATATACTGGAGACTGGAGCATTGATGCTCCAAACTCTAGTATATTATACTTGACCATTATACTTGCTGGAACTCCAGTATATTATGCTGGAGTTCTAGTGTATTTATGTTGGAACTCCATCATATTATCCTGGAGTTCAAGTATACTTATGCTGGAACTCCAACATAATATGCTGGAGTATTTTTCGGGTTTTGAACAGTGTTTTCCCTCAGATTTATCTTCACATAAAAAATGGCTATATTTCATTACTTTTGAAATTGGGCTATTTTTAAATGATTGGTTGTAAATCTGGCTATTTTTAAAAATATCCCTATAAAAGAAGAATTTAATTTATATCCCATTACAGTGTAAAATTTGCTCATCTATTCACATATTTTGACAAGTAACAGCAGATTATCTAATTTCCTATCCGAGATTATCCATCCGCATATGTAGTATTACGTACTAAAAGATTTGGAAAATATTTTTACATGGTTACACTTGGAAATGGTGTCTCATTTATAAACTATTGACGAGTTCCATAGCTACGACTCTAAATATTGTGAATGTCAGACGCTTTAATTTTTTGGTTGGCCATCCACATGCATAGTACTTGTAATACAATTTGGGAATAATTTGAGGAGTTAACCCAAGTAGATGCCCCCCTAATTGCTTAAACTAAAAATAGTTAATGGAAGTATAATATATGCATAGTTTCTGTATAATTGTTTATAATCAATATATAATCGATGAATATGGCTAGAAAAAATAAATAATGAATATGACCGACTATTTGTATAAAGATCCTAAAAAAAGTCACAGAAGAAAATAGCACGGGCTAGCCAGTTTTCGGACGGGTCATTCAAAAATAGCCAGCTTTTGCCAAGTCATTGAAACATAGCCACTATTTTGCTGCAACAGGGACCGGTCCAATATAATATACTGGAGATCGATGCACCTGCATATGAACTTCCATCATATTATGCTGGAACTCCAACACGCGGAAAATTCCTATGAACACATAATTTTTGCCCGACTCAAGTACTCCTACAAAATTTGCAAAAAATAGTTTTTTTCTAGTTATTTTAATTTTTAATAGAATTTTTTTAAGGGAATTTCCTGTTAATTAATCGTTTGCGTTTAGCTACGCATTTAATATTTTAAATTCATAGAAAATACCAAAAAATATTCAATATTTTTATTGCATAGCATTTCTAGATTTTAATTGTATTTAGGATTTAATTGCATGACTTAATTGCATTAAAAAACGAAAAATCACAAAAAATATGGATCATTTTTGCACTTTAGTTTTAATTGTAAATTAGTAATTTTTCTTTCATTAATTTAAATTAATTAATTATTTAAATGGTAAAATAGATAACTAAGTTTATTTCTATAAATTAGATTGATTTAGGACCTAATCTAGGTTTTCAATTAATTTTTTTTAGTATTTAAATCAAGAAAAAGATAAAAAAAGAAGGAAAAATTCTGTTTGGTCCTAAATTTGGGCCAAACAATTTCTGGGCCCAAAATCACCCCTTCCGCCCTGGCCCAACCCCCATACTCGGTCCAGCCCCACATTAAACCCCAAACGGTGTAGATTTAGTAATACCTAATCTCAAGCGTCATTGATCTAAAACCAATGGACCGGAACCCCTCGCCCTTTTTCCTTATAACTGTCCGAATTCCTCCTCCCCTAACACACCCAAAAATGTTCACCGACCCCCTTCTCATCTCTCTCTAACCGCCACCGTCGTCCATCGCCTGCCGTCGCCGAAAATTGCCCTACGATGGCAGCCTATCTCCAAACATCCCTAAATTCATACCCTACACTCCCCATACCCTCTTAAGCCTTAATCCCATATCAACTCCCCCAAAATCCCCACCAAATCCAGCAAATTTTAGATTATAAAAAAACCTAAGTTTTATGTTTTGATTCCTTCGAAGTTTCCAAGAGAGATTTGACCTGAAACTTGTGTTAATCATTTGTTCTCAACAAGAACATTCGATTAATACTAATTTCGGCTTTAGTTGAAGAGTGCCGGAGGTCCATTCAAGCCACCTGTCCGTTTGCCTACTCTAGGTATCTCTATTTCTCTTTTCTTCTTTTTCCTTCCTTGTTTTTTCTTTTTCTTTCTTTTTCTCTCTCTTCTTTATTTTATTTTTCTGTTTTCTTTTTCTTTTGACCAAAAACTAAAGAAATTTAGGTAACAATAATATGTGGTCTATTAGAATTTTCTCAGGATGATTTAGTCAATAGTTGATTGCATGGTATAGATTTAATATTATTGTCCTTGCTTGGTTTTCTATTTTGGCTGGATTGATATCAAAATCCGGTCAGTATATTTTGCTTTAATCAGTTAGTGAATTTGTGTCTAATTAGTTTAATTGCATAAGCTATTAATTATTTGTTAAATAGTGTAGTTATGCTCATATCCGTATGTTTGTTGAAACTTGAGGGGGGTTGAGGGAATATGAAAATTTTTGAAAATTAAAAATTAGGTCAAGTTTGGGGTGGTTATTTGTAATAAGCAGAGCTTGATGGGGGTTAATTGAAAAGTAAAAAATAGGGATTCTTGGTTATTTGTTTAGGAAGGTTCTAGAAAAGCACCGGCTATCCAGAATTATTTTAAAAAAGGATGTTAAAATTGGATAAGAAAGGGACAACTGTAAAATTAGTTAGGAAAGATTCTCTTTCCCCTTAATTTTAGGGAGAGCACATGGAAGGTGAGATGAAATCATTCTCCCTATAAAAGAGGCTCATCTTCACATTATACAAAGGGATTTTTGGACACGAAAAAACCCTTAAAAATTAAGAGACCCGTTCTCTTCATTGTTTTCTGATTTTCTTTCTTTTGAAGTTAAAACTAGAAAACAAAAATACAAAAAGAGGGATTTCCAGGATGAATTTCCTTTCCACTTTTCACTTGTTCTTCTCCATGCTGTTTGGATTTTGAATTTGAGTTTGAAGCTATTTAGCTTTGGTTTTTCTGCTGTTGGTTTGCTGCTGCTGTTCATTGCTGGCTGGTTCTTCAAATTTCACTTTTTTTTGGTCATGTCCATTGGTTCCTCTAATAGGTATGTAGAACTATTTTCTTGTAACAACATGATGAATATTGAATTGATGAATGAGCTGTTGACTTTATGATTATACCTGAGCATGCTTGTTCATTGTGTTTTAGTCTGTGGATCTACTTTATCCTCGATGAAAAGTTGTGTATTTAAGTTAAAATTTAGACTGGAATTATCTTTTCCTGTGAAAAAACTCAAAATTGTTGATCTTGTGTTTGGTTGACTATTAACTGGCTTTGCTTAAATAGATAATTTTGAGCACTCATATGTCCAGGCATTCCCTTTTAATGGAAAGATTTTTGTTTTTTTTTGGGAATCTAGACTGATCTGTTGAATTCTCATATTAGCATAAGAACATGAATTGATTTGTATCCATTGTTTGCTATATTACTTGAGAAATAGACACAAAGGTAGAGCTGAAATTATGAGTTCTCTTTGTAATTTCTGTTATTATTTCTTTTAGCCCAGGATCTGATTAAACATGAATTCAAGGTTTGACCCATTTATAATATTTCTGTTAACAGCTTTTTTGTGGTAGTACATAATGAGAAGGGCCCATTCATTGTAGCAGATAAGGCAGACGTTCATGGATCTGGCCATTAGTTGGTCAAATTTATAAACCTCAAAGATAAACATTCGATCAGAAGCATGGACTTATGTTAGAGTCAGTCAAATCTTATTTGTGGATCGACAATGCATATGTTTCCATCGTTAATGCTACTGTAGGGATAAATTCGCGAAAGAGCTTATTTGGTTAGGAATAATGGATGCAACTTCTTCCACAATCATCTAATCCTAAAGCTTAAGATGAAACAAATTCACAAATTTGCGTAGAAAGGCTTTTAGACGCGCGCTTAATTAACCGTCATGATTGAGTACACGTTCGCGTGATACGATTATAATCTCAATTAAAACCAAGGTATGCGTTCGCACAACTTTGGATGAAATAATTTTTATAATAATAAAAATATTAATTGTGTACACGTTCGCGTGAAACGAGTATGATTTAAAAATGAATATTCATAGAAAATGCTTTAAGCGTGATTTAGTCTATTATTGTGATTGTGTGCACGTTCGCGTGACATAATTAGGATTTTCAAAATTAAATCGAGGTATGCATTTGTGCAAATTCGGCCAAACAATCTTAAATTAATAAGAGTGACTAATTGTGTATACGTTCGCATGACATGATTTTAGCACCCCAAATAAAGCGGATTTACACACATGTGATCCGCTTCAAAGATTAAATCCATAAAACACCATAATTAAAAGCGTCATAAAGGGTAAAATATATATAGGTTCTTAAACACGTAATTAAACAATCATAGCCAGGTATGATTAATGCGACCATGTTAAAATCACAGAATTCGGGAATGCCTAACACCTTCTCTCGGGTTAACATAATTCCTTAACCGGTCTTCTGATTTTCGCAGACTTTAAATAGAGTCAATCTTCCTCGATTTAGGATTTAAAATAAACCGGTGACTTGGGACAACATAGATTATTTCGGGTGGAGACTCTGAATTAAATAAATAATCTCATTTCGAGTATTGTCATTTTAATTGAAAAAACTCCCTATCCTACTCGGAAAAAGGAGGTGTGACAGCTCTGGCGACTCTACTGGGGAACGAACCCATAATATCTGGTTCAGGTTTCAGAATTCGAGTTGTCGATATGATCTATGCTTGGCTTTATTGTTTGTTGATATTACTATATTTGTGGACCTAATGTTCTAATTGCTTCTCATTTACCGCTTTGATATTATTTGAACTGTATTAAACTGTCTTCTTACGCCTCCCTTCTGAGCCTTCTAAATACATGGTGCATACGTATGCGTGGCCCATTTTTCTGTTAGAAATCATATCAAATAGAACGAGGCTGGATCAACAACTAGGTTGGGTAAACTTTCGTGCTCCCGATACGTTGCCCCCACCTCCGCTCGAGTTTTCCGCTCCGGTAATCCAGGTCTAGAACACAATCCCAGGTTTAAACCTAGAATAATATAGCCTCATACCGAATTCCTAGTAGGAACGTTTGTTTGCATCACATGCATTTAACTTTAGGGACTCAACACAGGGGTTGGATCCGTTTAGGACAGGTGTACCCAAAATAAAAGAACATCCTGATGCATCTTACGTGCTATTTGTACATTACTTTATTTCGGCTTGCATGTTGATTGACTAGGAAAGTAAAATAAAGAGAAAAACCAAGTTTGATGTAGGATAGAAACTAAGCCCGATTCTGAAAACCCCGGCAATGTCCTGAAACTCTGCCAAAATTTTTTCAAACAAAAAAAAGTATTGAAAATTTAAAAAAGGAAAGGAAAAGAGTCATTTCAAAGTGAGTCAATAACATGTTTCTCCCGATTATGTCAAAACTGACCGAACTACACAGGCCTAATTCTCACCGGATGTGAGATATGTAGGCAACCTACATAAGGTTCGGCCTCATTTTTGCAAAAATAACCAAATAAATAAAGTGTGTTCTAGTGCTTTGGTTAAAAGAGTAAGCCGACCCAGATTCGGTTATGTCTTAGGCTGTTTTTGTCGGAATAGCCTTAGAACATATTCCAATTATCGAAGCGTTATTTTTGTAATGAATGGACAAGTCTGTCAGTGAAACGTCACTTTTACATAAAGTACCCTTCCCCGGCCTCAAAATTTATTTGAAATTGTGAAGGGGTCATGTTTGCCAAAATGACCACCTTTTGCTAATATGGCATAAATGGTCACTCTCCTTTCATTTTTTCCTTAGAAAATTGAAAACTTGTTTTGCGAAAGAGTCCACCGGAGTCAACCCTAACCTTAACCGTCCACAAATATAAATGAACATTGTCCAGAACCCATCACTAATGGTCGTAGAACAGGCTCAGTTGCAACTTCGAATGTGGTGCTATGATTTAGATGAAGATGGTCAGGATTGGATAAAAAAGCATTTAGGTTCTCTTATATATTATGGAAATCTGTAATGACCGGGCCAGTCGTCTCATAAGTTACCGCTCCGTTTCCCCCATTTCTACTTTTTTATGCTTCGTTATCTGTATTTTATGGTATCGAGTTGGTCGGATAAGATCCGGAATGATTTTGGTAAGATTTGAGACACTTAGTCTCTTTTAAGGAAGCTTAAGTTGGAAAAGTCAATCGAATATTGATTTATGTGGTAGAGGGATCGGATGTGAGTTCCGATGGTTCTGTTAGCTTCGAGAGCTAATTTGTGACTTACGAGCGTGATTGGAATCGTTTTGGAGGTCCGGAGTAGATTTAGGCTTGAATTGGCGAAGTTGATATTTTGGCAATATTTGGTTGATAGGCGAGATTTTGATCTAGGGGTCAGAATGGAATTTTGAGAGTTTCAGTAGCTTTTTTATGTCATTTGGGATGTGTGTGTAAAATTTTAGGTCATTTGGATGTGGTTTAGTTGGATTTTTGATCAAATACGTATTTCGGAAGATTTTAGAAACTTAGGCTTGAATTCAAGGTGATTTGGTTGATTTGATGTTGTTTGAGGTGTTTTGATGTTTGGAACAAGTTTGAATAAGGTATTGGGTTATGTTCGTGCTTTCGGTTGAGGTCCCGGGGGCCTCGGGATAATTTCGGGTGGCTAACGGGGAGATTGGAGATTTGTTGCAGCAGCTGATATTGTTGCTTCTGGTGTTTTTGTACCTGCGGATTGGGGACCGCACATGGGGAAGGGAAGGTACAGATGCAGTATGGAAAGGTAGAGTCAGGAACCACAGATGCGGTATGGGACTGCCCCTACGGAGTTGCAGATGCGACCACTTGATCACAGATGCAGTATGTAGCCGTTAAGTGAGTTCTGCAGAAGCTGAGGTGTTGACCGCATATGTAGTACCGTAGAAGCAGGTTTCAGACCGCAGATGTGGAAAGGCTTGGGCAGACCATACATGTTATTTCATTTCGCGATTTTGGGTTATTTCACCATTGTTGCCTTCGACCTTGGAGGTTTTTGGGCAATTCTGAAGAGAGAAATCAAGAGACTTCGTTAGGTAAGGAATATTTGGACCTAAAACTCAATTCTATGGTTGTATTTCATGAATTTAGGGCTGTAGTTAAAGGAATTAAAGAGCAAAAATGGAGGACTAGCGCTTGAGTTTAAGAGGCCTTTAAATGGGGATTTGAGGGGTCATTTGGACTCCGATTTTAGTATTTTTGATATGTATGAACTCGTGGGGAGATGAGGAACCTATTGGTGTAAAATTTTTGAGTTTTGAGAAGTGGTACCAGGGCTCGGGTTTTTCTAATTTCGGGATTTTTGGCATTTTTCAATTTATTTTCGCTTGGGCCTTGTTCCCTTAGTATATTTTGACGTCCTCGTTATGATTTTGGAGAGATTCGATGCATATGGAGGATGATTTGAGGGGCAAAGGCATCGTGAGCTAGAGATTCAGCCAGTTCGATGTAAGTAGTGATTGTAAATACTATCCTGAGGGTTTGAAACCCCAGATTACATATCGTTATGTTACTTTGAGGTGACGCACACGCTAGATGACGAACATGGAGTTGTGCACCGTTGGGGATTGTGACTTGTTCTGTCCTGTACGGCTGTTAAGTCATGTACTTGATTTGAAATCTTATGATATTCCATGTTCTAGAGATTGATATTATATTTTGGGTTGTATGTCATGTTTGGGGCCTTGTGCTAACCTACTGAGACCTTTAGGGGAACATTCACTAATTTTCCTCACTATATTTGTTTTGAAAGCATATCCTCAGTCATGTTTTACTTGTTTTTTATTTAAATTTGGCTTTATCACTTTATTTCTTAAAAATATGAAAACTGTTTGGGCTGAGTTCCCTGTTTTACTGATGGTCCGAGTGATCGTGAAGTTGATGGCTGAGATAGACCGAGGGTCTGATTGTAGTTTGATAATTGAGATAGACCGAAAGTCTGATTGTGAGGTTAATGACCGAGAGAGGCCAAGGGCATGTTATGAGGATTATATATCTATGGATCGGGCTGCACACCACAACAATATATTTATATATATGAATATGGATCGGGCTGCATGCTGCAACTATATGTTGGATCGGGCTGCATGCCACAACGACATAGCGCTTGGGCTGTAGGATCCCCTCCAGAGTCTGCACACCCCTAGTGAGCGCAGCGACTATATTTATGGATCGGGCTGCACGCCGCAGCGATATATGGATCGGGCTGCATGCTGCAGCGGTTACTATATGGTACCTATTGAGTGTGAGTGCTAAGTGTGAGCGCACATTGGTAAGAGTTGAGTCACAAGTGACTGAGAGGCTTGCCCGAGGGGCTATATATATATATATATATATACATGTACATGGTGATGCTTTTCCTGAGGGGCTAGTTTATGAATTTACTATTTTTCACTTCTCTTTAAAGTGAGTTTCTATTGAACAGGTTGATTTAATTACTGTTTCCACTCATCTTTAGACCGAGCCTCTATTGAAAATGTAGAACAAATGCTTTAAACAACTTTCTTTTAAACTGAAGTTTCTAAGTTATGGAATCATTATGAATTTCTGTTATGTCGAGAGGCTGTATACGAACCATATATTGCCCGAGGGGACGATTATGATTTTTCACCACTTTCACTATATATATATATATATATATATATATATATACTTTATTAAACCTCTGTTGAAAAGGTTAGACAGATATTTTTTCAAAGGATTTTACGGAAGTTGGAGTTTAATTAAATGATTTGAACGGTATCCTATTGGGAACATGCTGTGATAACTGTGGTGCTATGACATACCTGATTTATGTGATTTCTTACTGCTCAGTCTTTATTTACTCTTATTACTTACTGGGTTGGAGTACTCACATTACTCCCTGCACCTTGTATGCAGATTCAGGTATTTCTGAGCTTGGCGGTAGTTTCATTGGAGTTAGAAGGGTAGCTGCCTGGCGATCACAGCTTTTCCTTATCCCTCTTTATTCTTCCTTATGTATAAATCGTGACTTTTCCCGACAATCTTTTTCTTGATGTAGTTAGACAGTTGTAGTAGATGCTCATGACTAGAGACACCCCGATGTTAGGCTTGTATTTTATTTCCGCACTATTAATTTAGACTGGTATTATGAAACATTTGTTAATTAAAGGTTTTAAAATGGCTATTAATGAAAGGTTAATGTGGGTGTTGTGTCGGATGGCCTTGTCTTCACGAGAGGTGCCATCATGAATATGTATGAGTTTAGGGTCGTGACAAGTTGGTATCAGAGCCTAGGTTACATAGCTCTCACGAGTCATATGTAGGTTTAGTAGAGTCTCGTGGATCGGTACGGAGATGTCTGTATTTATCCTCGAGAGGCTGCAGAACCTTTAGGAAAACTCCATATTCTTGAATTTCTTATCATGCGTCCTTGACTCATCTTGAAATATAACTCTTTTAACTCCTTCCACGCATTCGTATGTGCGATCGAGTGCTTAGTATCAGATATGCATCGATGGCTTGTGATCCTCTGATCGAGGGGTGAGATGTGATCTCTGTGAGTTGATGACGGACCAGTCTAGAGGACTTGAGGCCGAATTTTTGCCTATATCTTGAGCACCGATGTGCTGATTATGTAAGCAAGTGTTTTTGAACTTATATGTTCAGTAGTGTCCTTATTAGTGGAAGTGATGGCTGGATGATTAGTGATGAGTATGTTAGTACTACGAGATGTATCTATATGATTTGGAAGCGACGAGAAGGGTCTCCTAGAGGATAGAAGAACTATTAGGTGCTTGAATTATATCTTGATTCAAGGTATAGCCCTGAGTTATGGGCGTGCAAAGAATCTTTTCATGTTTCCCAGTTGGGAGTGAAGTAAATTTCATGTTGCGATATGAGTTCAGACTCAGGAAGACTAAGTGACTGCATAAAGCTTATGACGGTGAAAGGTATGCGAAAAGGTTAGTTCGAGGTGAAGCAGGTGGGTTATCTCATGCAGAGTGGTCAGAAGTTTGTGCGATCTTTATATTGTCTGTTAGAAGATCTCGTTTGCAAGTGCAAGATATGTGCTGTAATTTAAATTGGGTCGCTTAAGAGAGTAGGGTTCAACTTTTACGAGGGTGAATGGGAGATTTGCATAAGATTTAGAGTACTAGATGGTTTGTGTTTCACGATCTTATGAAGGATTAAGTTTAATCTCACTATGGTATTATGGCAGCAGTAGAGTATATGCGTTATGAGCTATTGTATGTGTGCTTTGATCTGTGGCTTTGAGCCAAGTAGGGGAGTCTGCTATCGCTTAGCTGATTGCACGGCTATGTGCTATGTTGGTTCCAGTTTGAGGGATACTGGTGAATCAGTTATGGCTTACAGAAGTTGAGACCGAGGATGTCTCGAGTAAAGGAAATTTTTTGACAAAGGTTATGTCATGCTTCATAGGTGTATGAGAATCACGAAATGTCTTGAGTTGTTGCTAGTAATGGATGCTCGGTGTATAGAGCAGGAAGCGGTTTGGTTGTTCTAGGATGAGGTTACATTCTGCGGTGTCAGAGTGCTAATCAGACACGGGTTGTTCTGTTCGTTTGATCAGTCTAATTGCAGTTTGAATAGAGTGAAGGACTCTCGGGAATGGTTCTAATGTGTTCAAGATTTTACATATAACAATTGGGTATTTTAAGGTTGTATATGTGATTAGAAACTGAGTTTTCATTGAAAGATGTCAAGACTTGTGGTATTTCTATATAAGTTGTGGGATTCTATGTATCAATATCAATAAGGCAAAGTTAATGGATTCAGACTCGCAGGGAGTCTCTTCAAAGTAAAGTATTTTGATCTTGGTGCTCTTGAGAATATCTGAAAAAGTATTGAGCGGCTTATGAGCCTTAGATCGGTATGGTAAGGATGTGATTAGTTCCTTGGATGTGTTCAAGGTAATGAGTTTCTACAGGTATTTCGTGGCAGTGCTCTTAGGTTTTAGTGGCCTGCATAGGTTGGTTGAGTTAGGAGGATTCACTCCTAACAGGCTTGTTTGGGCAAAAGGGAGTTGGAGAGTTCTTGTTATTTTCTACTGTGGCTAGAGATGTATATTTTGCTGGCATAAGGAGCAGGGGATGTGAAGTGATTTTCTTCTGAATCGGATCAATGGAAAATTCTTGGTTTGTTGAGTACATAGTTGCTTGTGGATCAGAAGGGACATGAAATTCTCATGTTATTTTAGGATGGATTGGTATATGCGGTATGTGTGGAGGATCGAGATTTGCATGTGTAAGGTTACGGTTCCGTTCTGAATGAAAGGTCATAAAATTCTTAGGTAGCACGGGTAGTTTCAGATAATTAGATAAATGAGCTTAAGATGATTAGGGAAATGATCTTCAGATGATTAAGGAAATAGTATTGCTAGTTGGGGTGATTTGATGAGGGTATATGTTTCCAAATGTGATTAAGTTGATGGTACTTCATTAGTATTGTGTCACTTTTTTATTGGATCGATGGCTGACATTCGGGTTTGCTTGGTGGTACGGAAGAATCATAAGAGTATCTCTCGTAGGAATAATTGGGTATTAGAGGTGTGTTGTATACTCGGATGGTGGAATCGCGATCAGATTTGGTGATTCGTGTGCTGTACGAAGTTGGATACTGGGAGTTCTCATATTCAGGCTATGTTGTGGTTGTGAGTCGTGGGTATAGGCACTATTTAGTGACTATCGGGGTTTGGAGACTCGAGTGGATCTTTGATGCTTGGTATGTTAGATTTTGGATGTAATATCGGGTATAGTCCAGTTGTCTTTGTGTTGTTTTATGCTGGACTATTGTGCTAAGGCGGCGCTGTTGGCTATGCCGGGAATGCCACGAATCGAGTGGCGAGGTTCGACGGATTATGTTCTTAGTAGGGTGGTTTTATATTTCGAAGACCCAGCAGATGGCTGGGAAGGATTGTCTTTCTTATTGGGCTTTTGAGATGTATGTCGGAATAGAGACTCCTACCATTGATTCAGTTCCGGTGGTGAGGGATTTTTTGGATGTGCTCTTATGGCCGGGCACATCGCGGGGCATGGTTGTTGATTTTGGTATCGATTTGAAGTCGGGCACCATATCGTATGGCACTGGCAGAGTTAAAGGAGTTGAAGGAGCATCTTCCGAATTTCCTTGATAAGGGGTCTGTTGGCAGGTCAATGTGGATGTGTATTCTAACTTGAGTCGGCTTGGTTGGCTCCGAATTGTATTGTTGAGGGATGTATTGATTCGATTGTTATTGAGCTTATTAGTAATCTGGGAAGATCTATGAGTTACCTTTTTGGGTTGCGAGGTGTTATGATTTGTTGATTACAGGCACATATGATGCGGTTCTATTGAGGTTTCATTGCGAAAGTCGAGCGAGAAGAGTAATTGGGCATTTTTTGGTGGATGGCATATCGGTTATGTCCTTTCGGGTTGTGTGGTGTATGTATTTGCTTCAATGTGGTTATGATGATTTGCTTTGGTTCCAGACATCAAATTGTGCGTGGTTGTCGATTTCGAGCATAGTTACTTGAGGTGTTTCATGTGGAGTAGTGTTTGGTTAGGATCGCGCATTTGCAGCGAAGCTATGTGGAGATATGACCTAGTGGGTTAGATTCGTGTGTTCTATTTCTATGATGTGAGATGGGTTCTCAGCCTTATGTTGTGGCGGTACTGGCGAGCTTGAGGTACAACTCTTTCATTGAGTCATTTACTGATTTGAGTACGTTCGGACCATTGCTTATTAGTGCACATATTGCGCAAGTTGTGGATTTAGTCTGTATTGAGGTGTCATGTCACCAGAGTAGTTGTGTGGATTAGATGAGATCATCAGGATCTTTAATGAATACATCAGATTCGATTTAGCATGTTGGAAGGATAAATATCGAGGTTCGACTCAGAAATTTGCAATGGTCCTTGTCAAAGGAGAATGGCTTCATGAATGGTTGATATAAGAAATGGTTATGGCTTACTGTGTGTTTTATTTATCATTGGCAGTATATGAAAGTGTTGGGATGAGACATGAGTTGATAAGAGGTTTTCTATCGGTATTCAGTTGTTGTGTGTAGCTGCTGTGATTAGAAGTTATCGCTACAAGCATTTGAGTTATGTGGTATATCGTGTAAATGCAGCTGACGCTGCAGGTATGGGTTGTTACAGCTTGTTCGGGCTTATTCCCAGTATAAATGTGAGATTCTAATCGCATTGAGGATGTTAGAGGTGGAAATGTATTTCTATGGTTTATGGGCTAGATTGGATTGTGAAATTTTAATTTATATGTGTTATCGGACCTATATGAGATAGGGTGACGTGGGATCACCCCCGAGTATATGCATGATAAGGCTATTCAGCGAGTGTTTGGCTTTTGGAACAACTCTGGGCACGTTCGAGGACGAACATTTGTTTAAGTTGGGGAGGATGTGATGACCCGGCCAGTCGTCTCATGAGTTACCACTTTGTTTCCCCAAATTTTGCTTCTTTATGCTTCATTATCCGTGTTATCGCGTTGGTCGGATCGAGTCCGAAATGATTTTGGTAAGTTTTGAGACACTTAGTCTCTTTTATAGTCTCTTTTAAGGAAGCTTAAGTTGGAAAAGTCAACCGGATGTTGATTTATGTGGTAGAGGGCTCAGATGTGAGTTTTGATGGTTCAGTTAGCTTCAAAAAGTGATTTTTGACTTAGGAGCATGATCGGAATGGGTTTTGGAGGTCTGAGTAGATTTAGGCTTGAATTAGCGAAGTTGATATTTTGGCAATTGTCGGTTGATATGCGAGATTTTGTTGTAGGGGTCAGAATGCAATTCTAAGAGTTTCAGTAGCTTCGTTATGTCATTTGAGATGTTTGTGTAAAATTTCAGGTCATTTGGATAAGGTTTGGTTGGGTTTTTGATCAAAAGCGTATTTCGGAAGATTTTGGAAACTAAGGCTTGAATTCGATGTGATTTGGTAGATTTGATGTTGTTTGAGGTGTTTTGATTATTGCAACAAGTTTGAATAAGGTACTGGGTTATGTTCGTGCTTTCGTTTGAGGTCCCGTGGGCCTTGGAATGATTTCGGGTGGCTAACGGGGAGATTAGACATTTGTTACAGCAACTAATATTGCTGTTTCTTGTGTTTTCGCACCTGCGGTTCGGGGACTGCAGGTGCGATGTCGCACGTGCGGAAGGGAAGGCGAAATGCGGTATGGAGAGGTAGAGTTAGGAACCACAGATGCGGTATGGGACCGTACCTACGAAGTCGCAGGTGCGACCAGTTGACCGCAGATGCGGTATGTGGCCGTTAAGTGAGTTCTGCAAAAGTGGAGGAGTTGAACGCATATGCAGTACCGCAGAAGCGGGTTTTGGACTGCAGATGCAGAAAGGCATGGGCAGACTATATATGTTATTTTGTTTCGCGATTTTAGGTTATTTCACCATTGTTGCCTTCGACCTTTTAGCTTTTTGGGCGATTCTGAAGAGAGAAATCAAGAGACTTCATTAAGGTAAGGAATATTTGGAACTAAAACTCAATTCTATGGTTGTATTTCATGAATTTAGGGTTGTAATTAAAGGAATTAAAGGGCAAAAATGGAGGACTAGGGCTTGAGTTTATGAGGCCTTTAAATGGGGATTTGAGGGGTAATTTGGACTTCGATTTTAGTATTTTTGATATGTATGAACTTGTGGGGAGATAAGGAACCTATTGGTGTAAAAATTTTTGAGTTTTGAGAAGTGGGTCCGGGGCTCGGGTTTTGCTAATTTCGGGATTTTGGGCATTTTTCGATTTGTTTTCGCTTGGGCCTTGTTCCCTTAGCATATTTTACGTCCTCGTTCTGATTTTGGATAGATTCGATGCGCGTGGAGGCCTATTTTAGGGGCAAAGGCATCGCTAGCTAGAGATTTAGCCGATTCGATGTAAGTAATGATTTTAAATATTGTCCTGAGGGTTTGAAACCCCTGATTATACATCGTTGTGTTACTTTGAGGTAACACACACGCTAGATGACGAGCGAGGAGTTGTGCACCATTAGGGATTGTGATTTGGTCCGTCCCGTACGACTGTTAAGTCGCGTATTTGATTTAAAATTTTATGATTTTCCATGTTTTAGGGATTGATATTATATTTTGGGCTGTATGCCATGTTTGGGGCCTTGTGCTGACCTGCTGAGACCCTTAGGGGCACTTTCACTAATTTTTCACACTCTATTTGTTTTGAAAGCATATCCTCAGTCATGTTTTACCTGTTTATTGTTTAAATCTGGAATTATCACTTTATTTCTTAAAAATATGAAAACTGTTTGGGCTGAGTTCCCTGTTTTACTGATGGTCCAAGTGATCGTGAGGTTGATGGCTGAGATAGACCGAGGGTCTGATTGTGAGGTTGATAACTGAGATAGACTGAAAGTCTAATTGTGAGGTTAATGACCGAGAGAGGCCGAGGGACTGTTATGAGGATTATATATCTATGGATTGGGCTGCATGCCGCAGTAATATATTTATATATATGTATATGGATCGGGCTGCACGCCACATCGATATGTTGGATCGGGCTGCACGCCACATCGATATAGCACTTGGGCTGTAGGATCCCCTATGGAGTCTGCATACACCCAGTGAGCGCAGTCGACTATATTTATTGATCGGGCTGCACGCCCCAGTGATATATGGATCAAGTTGCACGCCGCAACGGTTACTATATGGTAACTATTGAGTGTGAGTGCACATTGGTAAGAGTTGAGTCACGAATGACTGA